>LOJH01015131.1:1487-23658 GCA_001685095.1 Ellobius talpinus | reverse complement strand
TACTCTCTCTATATATCTCTGTTCGGATTTCCCACCTGGCTTTACTCTGCTAAGTCATTGGCCAAACAGCTTTATTCATCAACCAATAGAAACAACACATATATAGAAGGACATCCCATATCAGTTCATGGCTGTACAGAGAAACTCAAGATATGGGGATAATGTTCCCTCATCATTGGGGGTTTGGTCTACATCACTCTACCTGGGGACCTGAATTTTTGTAGCTATTTCAATTATTCTCAAGACCAAGATGAAAACAAAACAAAAAAGCAATAGCAACAGCCATACTTTGGTTTGATATAAAGAAACCTCTTTGTATCAAATTTTAAATCTTTCTTTCTCTCTCTCTCTCTCTCTCTCTCTCTCTCTCTCTCATAAAGCTTTTATATCAGACTGTAAAGAAGTGATGCCAAACCCTGGTTGTACATTAGAGCCACTCAAGGAGCAATAGCATATTGCTAACAATACTAATGCATAGGTGTTAATTCTCAATTAAATCAGAATTTCCAAGTTGAGTCTTAACATGTGTCTGTTTAAGCCTGGTTTAGGCTTATCATGTAGCATTCCAACATGCCAGGCATGACAGTGATGATGATGATGATGATGATGATAATGATGGTTTCTAGGCCATGTACTTAAGGCTCAAGGTTCTCAATGAAAGGAACGGAGGGTCCATCTAAGCAATGATAGAGAGTGTCTGGTGTAATTAGAGACTACACTTTCATTTCCCAGCTGCCCAATACCAAGTAAACACACAGAAACTTACATTAATTACAAACCGTTTGGTCAATGGCTCAGGCTTCTTACTAGCTAGCTCCTACAACTTAAATTAAGCCATTTCTTTTTAATCTATGTATTGCCATGTGGCAGTGGCATTATCTCATTTTCTACATGTCTTGTTTGCTTGGTGGCTGGCTGGCATCTCCCAGACTCTGTCTTCTTTTTCTCTCTATCTCTGCTTGGATTTCCTCTGCCTGCCTCTATGCTGCCTGAGTATTGGCCAAATCAGTTTTTTTATTAACCAATGGTAATAAAACATATTCACAGTATACAGAGGGGAATCCCACCTCAGTCTGGCCTTCTGGGTTATCTGTCCACTAACAACTCCACTTGATTGCTGGTCCTTTCAATCTGGTACTGCCATTTTTTATTAGTAAACATTGTCATAAAGGTGTGATAGTGTAACAGTTGATAATAAACAGTAGATCTAAAAAAAATCCATGAAAATCTTGGCCATCATTTTCATAGCTTATTTTGAACTAGCTGCCACAATGAATGTTTTATAAACTGGATTTCTAGGTTTAGAAGTGGAAACAAACTGCACCCGGACCCAGAATACCAAATGCAAGTGCAAATCCAACTTCTATTGCAATGCTTCTGTCTGCGAACACTGCGATCCCTGCGTCTCGTAAGTTTCAGTATTCAGTGCCTAAAACACTAGCTACAACTTGAGAGACCCTACTTTTCTAGAGAAGAGCCATGCTGAGTGGGAGTTAGGAACTCACTTCCAGTCTTGACTGTTTCATTTGCTCAGTTACCATCAATTAGCCCCAGACATCACTGAGTACTTTCCAGTCTCTGAACATTACCAAAACCACTCTATTCAAGTGACACTGCTGACTGCGTAGGTTGGTGATGGTGATGGGAGACATGCCACTGTCATCAAGGTTTTGGTTCTTGGGGCAAAGAAAGCCAAAAGCCCAATGCTTACTGTATGTTAATGCTCCCAAGTCTGCTGCAGGCTAGAAAAGCCTGGCAAGGAATTGGATCATGAGGATACCTTGATACTAAAGGGTTTGCTTTTGACTCAAATCTAGAAACCCTGATCGCACTGCTCACGCATTGGGCTCGTTTGAACAGATCACTTAACCCATCTGAGCTTCAGTTATCTCACTGATGGAATGCAAAAAATATTTAATTAGCTCCACCCACCTGCCACATTTCTCTGGAGATCACACTAGGTAGTATGTGTTGCAAACACAGCTTTTGCATCTCATGGCACGCCTTAGAGGTAGTGCATTTGCCCAGCAAGTGCAAGGTCTTGTGTTCAATTCCCAACACTGAAAGAAAAGTAGCTTTTGGTTTGTTAGATGCTGGTATTCTATAGAATGCTTAGGACTGTTATTTCCTTGGCATTCCATAAGCCTGTAACTCGCCTTTGGAACCTATGGGCTTTCATCTAATAGGCTTGAAAAGCAGAGGCATGATGCTTCAAATATTACTAGAAAAAAAAACATTTGAGTTGTTACCTTTGCTCTCCTCTCTAGCTCCAAGTGTCTGAGAGTGGTGAAAGGCAAGTTAGGGATTGCAGGGAAGTAGTTAACTTGGCCAAGTAATAGCGCAATGATACCTCTGTACACTTTATTATCCCAATTCAATTTTCTTCTCAATGGCACTCGTTGAGGTATAGTGTAATTATCACCGTGCTGTTGGTGAGCTTATGGGCTCCTGGAGGTTTCCTGATCTCTCTGCACACCTGTGTAGGCCTCAGGAAGAAGTGGGCTGTGAACTTGGACGGTCAGAGTTTACTTATCTGAAGAAAATCCCACAAGTGCCTTTTGACAGCCCTGATCACTCCCTGCTGGAGCCCTGGGCAGCATCCCAGGCAGTGGCTCCCTTCAGGTCATTTTAATAAGACTTTTTAAAAAATTGCTCTCAATAAGTTTTTTAAAATAGCTTATTTTAAGCTCTTGTATCTTAAGAATTCAATTTATTACCAATTTTAAGTTTATTTTTATCTATTCTATTCTTTTGCATATCAGTTTTTTATTACCTTTTAAGATTCTTGATATCATTTTTATTTTCCAAATATGTGACACAAGGATATGTGTGTGACTGTAATGCTGGAGAGACCAGAAGATGTTGTCAGATGCCCCAGAGCTGGAGCTAGAGGTGACTGTGAGCTGCTTGGTGTGGGTTCTGGGACCTGCTCTCTGATTCCCTCCACAGGCAACAAGCACTCTTAACCACTGAGCCATTTCTCTAGCTCCTATATCTTAAAGTAGATTTAACATCGTTCAACCAAACACACAATCACAGTTCTTACCAACTTTTGTCGTACCAACTTTTTGATGGTGGTCTAGAAATGTCTGAGAGGAAACAAGTGCCGGAGAAGAATGGGCAAATAAAAAGAACCCTAATGTGTAATGTACACTGAAAGACAGGATGGAATCTATGCAGGCCTTCTAAGCTTCTTCTGCCGTTTCCCCCTAGGTGTGAACATGGAATCCTTGAGAGGTGCACATCAACCAGCAACACCAAATGCAAGCAAGAAAGTAATCATTTGCTTATCTTTTTAACATCCTTATCGTCATGTCAGAATAAAAGCTTATTGATTTGTTATTGATTGAGAGAAAAGAGCTTCACTTTATCTTAAAAGCTGCTTAATTTCATATCAAATGTCCAATATTCCCAACCACAGGTTCCAGATATCATTTACTATGGCTGCTCATCATTCCCGTTTTGGTAACACTGCTGGGTAAGCCCTCTTTTTGTTTAAACTGTAGGTTGAAATGACATGGGAAGTAGCCGCTGCGCCCACTGAGAAAGCACAGTAAGCTGGAAAGAGTGTGACAATGACACCTGGTCAATTGACCTTCTCCGGGGCTGCCCTCCCCTAATAAACAATTTACTTTAATGTTTATTTAATTTTTATGTTTCTTTATGTTTTGATTACTCTTTCTTATTTTGTGTCTTTAACTTAAAATCTACAACAACATGCTTTGTCCAAAAATTACTTCAGAATGTCAGTAGTTAAGGGAAAGCTAGGTCTCATCATCGTTATTCTAGAAAATCACCTTGAAGCCTAGCGAGGATAAGATACACGAACTTTCAGGGACTCAGAATCTTTTAATTTTTCCTTCTTTGGTGGAACATGAAGCTGTCTCCTCAACTCATTTCCTATCAGATTTCCTATCAGAATGGCATCTGATTCTCACAGTGGTCTCTTTGATCTTTCAGGGCTTTTACATAAAAAGTATTGGAGAAAACGTCATGGTGACCCTGAATCTGGGACTGCAAATTCTGTGAGTATGCAAAGTTGCATTGGCTTTCTTGAAAAAATAATAAATGAAAACAAAGCAAACAAACAAAAATTAGTGCTTTCTTTAAAACAAATATGTGTTTGTCCACACACAGGTTAGAGCAACAGTAATAACGACTTAACACACCAGCAGTGAACTTATTAGTAAGTTTTTGTGGGGTGCTATGTAAAAGCATCTAACTCTATAGACAATTGAGTCTAGATGGGGCCTGTTCTGAACTATCCACTTCTTTCTCAAAGAGACCATGTGCACTATCTGTTAAGCAGCACAAGAAAGCATGATTGGAAAGAAACATAGAACTTGGTGTTAAAGATTCTTGTACCAGAGTTTTCCAAGGGAAGAAGTTGGCTTGGGACCCCTATTGACCCAGAAGGACACTCAAAACCACAAGCAGATTTTTTCACCCTGTATTTACACGTTGCCTTCAGCATTTACAGTGGATGTTTGCCGGGGTTGCTGGCAGTCTACTGGTGCTGCCAGGGAATGGTTAGACTGAGTCATCCCAGCACTCATGCACACAAACTTTATCTGGGTGAGGGACATGATCAAGAAGCCCACTTTAAGATTAAAGTTAGCTTGCAAAAAAAAAACCTGATTACCCGGGAAGGCCAAGGCATAGCTGAATTGATTGGATTGTTTCCTTAAAGGCGGGTTAAGCTGAAGCAGTAAGGAAACAGGCTGAATAGATAGTTTTAAACAGTCTCAAAGCATATTATGAAGCTGGTTGAAAAAAGTTGAATTTCTGAAGACAAGCTCACAAGAGTTATTTCCAGAATCAAACCCTTCCAAGGCTTTACACAAATGCTATAAGGAGCAATAAAGGAGCTTGGAAGGCTGCCAGTGAGAGCTAGAAAAGGGATGTGCAATGCATCATGTTTCATCTTGCTATTTTCCCTCCAGAAATGCTATTAGTCAAAGTGCAGGACTCAGATTCCAAACTCCAGCCAAGGTTTTGCTCTTAAAGTCTACTTAATGGCCACAGTATGGCTCTCTTTAGCTAGCCATGGCGCTAATGCTAGATGGAATATACCACAGTAGGATGGAACCTTTTAGGATTAAAATTGAATGATTGAAAGAACTCATCTTAAACAGTCTAATTTTCTATATATATGTACATATGCATGTGTATATTATATATATATGTACACCAGACAATTGTATTATATTTCCTTCTGAATTTAGAAAGAATTGAATGACATTTAAGTGTGTATTTGTCTCTCTCTCTCTGTTTTATTCCTCCCAGGAAGACATGCCAATGAATCTCCCAGGTAAGTCCTTCTATTACTTTATTTCACAGAAGTGGCTTTGTCAGAATAGACAGACTCTAGGATTTCAGAGACAAATAGTCTCTAAATTTCAGAGACATTCTAGGCTTTCCTGATATTTGAACTGTCAGTTCTAAAAAGTTTAAATTTATAACAGCCTTAATTAAAAATAAACCAGGTAGTGATAAGACAGAATATTATGAGAGGTTTAAGAACAATTTCTTCCCAATCACCTGTATCACAAAACTCCCTGTAAACTGATGTCCAGGCCAAATGGAGCCATAGAAAGTTAGCACATTTTCCCCTCTACAACAACATGTCCAATTCCTGTACTTTGACCTCTGATTCAGGGATAGGAAGAACTGACCTTTTAGGTTTGTGGGTCTGTTTATCACGTCTCTAGGGGGCATTAGACATGATCCTTTTTTAAAAAAAAAAAACAACAACAACAACAACAACAAAAAACTTCTGCTTTCATGACTGAGATAAGAAGATGTAACTATAGCATGTATACCCAGCTCAGAGAGTAAACTGTAGAAGCCACAGCGAGCTTGGGAGGACAACTTAAGCTTATTCTGTTTGCATCTATAGGACTCAGCTGTACTCCAAATTTTGAGAGGAGATATGAACATGGTTTCAGTAATGGAAATCCCTCTTAGAAAGACATTTTCAGAGACTATTTTCTGCTTTTCAGACATTGACTTGCGTAAATACATCCTGAATATTGCTGAAGAAATGTCTTTGGATCAAGTTAAGACATTTGTCCGGAAGAATGGGATGTCTGAGGTGATGATAGATGAGATCAAGAATGACAATCTCCAACACACAGCTGAGCAGAAAATCCAGTTGCTTCAGTGGTGGTATCAAACTCATGGGAGGAAGGATGCGTATCACACTTTAGTTAAAGGCCTCAGAAGGATGAAATGCTATGCTCTTGCAGATAGAATTAAGGCCATAATCCAGGCGGACATTGAAAATGCAACTGCAGACACCAGAAATGAAAATGAATGAAAGACAAAGACTCAAGTGAAAGCTACCTCAGTTCCAACTAAGAGAGAGAGAGAGAGAGAGAGAGAGAGAGAGAGAGAGAGAATCTTTTAAACCAGCACTGTGACTGGTGTCTGAGGCAGGAGCATTGCTGTGAATTCAAGGCCAGACTGTGCAACATAGTGAGCTCTGGACTAGCCTGGGTCATAGAGTAAGACCTTGTCTCAAAAATAACAAAAGAAAAAAAGTAAAGAAGAACATTTTTAATAACGGAAATCTATAAATGTTGTTTGGCTTTTTGTTGAGAATATTTTCTATTTCCTTAGATTTGTAAAGACAATATATTTATAAGATGTGAAGATTTCATGATTCTGTTTTGAGTAATGTTGAAATGCATGTGGAGGATGGGCAGGAAAAGAGCAGCTGCAGTAGTGATTTATGTACCCTCATAGAAGTCTACACAGAAGCATATAAACTTAATATCATGCTCTAGCCTTGAGCATAGATAGTGTGTGCTGGTCTGTGACAGACAATCCTGCTCCATGGCCATAGAAGCAGGAGTTTGGCTATAAAGTCATACACACTGTAAAGGTTGCTTTGTCCCAACCCAACTCCAGGATAATCGTAGAGATTTTACCATATACAGAGACTTGGCTAGCCATCCTTAGAACATACACATGCAAAGCTTGCATGTATATTTAAATGTAGAATTAAATAAGGTTCTGTTGCAAAGATTTTTTTTGGTGCAGACCATTGGTGTTTGTGAAGTAATATTTCTGATTTAAATTTGTGTGGAAAATGTAGAATAAATCTGAATGATTGAATATATTCTATTTATATATCACTTTATACTTCCAAAACAATTTGTTTGTTTCTAGGGTGTCAAAAGTGCTTTTTTTTTTAATAGGAGTGTATTACTCCAGCCTCACTACCTCTCAGTTTTTTCCTTGTTCAACTTGATACAAACATATCCACTCCTAAACCTGGAAACTTTCCTAAAGAAATAATGGTCCCCCCAAAAACAGAACTGCCTTGGAAATTTTAACCTGATTCAGGAGAGTTACATTACTTTTCTAGGGGTCGGTTAAGGCATGGACTCATGCCTAGACCACCAATGGGGGGACAAAAATGAAAGCC
The DNA here is from genome assembly GCA_001685095.1 of Ellobius talpinus. Lineage (NCBI taxonomy): Eukaryota > Metazoa > Chordata > Mammalia > Rodentia > Cricetidae > Ellobius > Ellobius talpinus. The sequence goes on along the minus strand of LOJH01015131.1, from coordinate 16,226 downwards.
CACTTGATTGCCTTTTGGCAATTCCTGGCGTGTTCTCTTTGCCTACAAATGGCAGTTGATGCTCAGCAAAGCTAAAATGCCCAGAAAGCTCTAGGAATTGCTTCTGTTATTCTCTTCAGGTTCTAAGACAAACCATTTCCTCCACCTACTGCTATGCTGGTATTTTTGCATTTAAACCTCTATGAAAGTTGTGTTAAATGTGAATTGGCATCTGCAGTGTTTGTGTTTATGTTCATGTACTGTGAACTGAGGAGACTCATAAACGGAAACACACACTTGCAGTTACCTGGTGATCTTCCACTAGTGAACGATTCTTTTCCTCTATGTATGGAAATGTGTAGTAGAGGAGATGATTTTCTTTAATTAAAGCACCATTTTGGCATTTCTAATTCTGTGTTGTCTTGCTCATTGTTTTATTTTTCCTTCGCTCTAGTAACCACTTAAATATTACCTGTTCAATGAATCGTTAAACCTTTCATTGACTTCTGAAGAGGAAATTCCTCTTGTAAAGCCTCTTAATAGTTAAAAGATTCATTCCATGGCTGCTACTGCCAGGAATACTCCTAAATAGAACACAGCCATTTGCCAAACAGGATTATACCGGGGCACTGAAATACTGGTAACAAAATACAAACGTTAAGGGGTGAGTTTCTGTGTATGTGTGTGTGTGTGTGTGTGTGTGTGTGTGTTTAGTAAGTGAGTTGAAAGGAGCAGATTCAAATACTATACTCTAGCGACTTGATCACCACTAGGTCTTCTCTCTGTCCCTCCCTCCCTCCCTCACCTTTCCTCCCTCTCTCTCTTTCACCCCACAAAGCCATTAAAATTTATTTATCCCCTTATTTTTCCATTTTTGAGAATGTCATCTGAACACAGAAATTCATAAAACAATAGCTTCCACATTAAAATCAAATGTAGTTGAAGTTATTTAGCAGAGTCACATAAAGTAAGCTGACTACGGCTTGGCTCATATGTTACCATATTAAACAACCAAAGGAGGCTTTGAGGTTCTGCCATATGTGGAGGTGCCCCTTTCTCCCCCCTTAGGTCAGTGTGTGAAAAAGTGATCCTCTTTTCCTATCATTGACTTTTCTTTCATGTCTTTCATCTTTTTTAATTACAATAATAGGTTTATTTAACTCAATATTTCCAAGAATTGACCTTTTAGTATGCAGTCAGCACTAAAACTTTTATTTAGAATTGGAAGCACAGCTTTGCACAACGAGGGCATAAATTCAGTCCTCAGCAACACAATTAAACAAAGCAACACTCCCTTTAAAAAGAAAAAACACATTACTAACAAAGCACTATTGGTAAGGCAGCTTACGTTCCCCCAGAAAGTCTTAGAACTACAGCGTGTGCTTTATTTGCACCTGCAAGCACATCTCAGTTTAGTTTCCCACATTCCATAGATCTGTCGGGCACATGAGGACAGTGGCTACAGCGGGAGATAATGTCCACCTTTGTCTTTCCTATTGTAGAGTCCAAGAATAACAAAGTGCATATGCAAGAAATAAGAATGTAGAAATAAATATAAAATTATAAGCCGAGGAGAACGAGAAGAGACTGTCAACGGCTTTCTCAACAGCGTAAGGATTAACTATTAATTAACAGTGGGTTACTCCGCTTTACAGCCCATAGCTCTATTTGCAAGGCTGAAGCGGCCCTCTGCAAACTTAGGATCACTCTGCAAACTGAGGATCTGCTTTTGGATACCCCATCTTCCCCCTACTCCCCCCCCCAATTCATGACCAGAAATTGATGTGAGCTGAGTTAACTTTTAAATGATGGGGTTAACTTTAAATGACTTTTGACTTTTTGGTTTTATACTGTCTCATACCCTTCCCTGCTATGCAAAACTGGCAGGGTCAGGGGAGGTGTAGAGCCTTGGTAAACACTATGAAGGAATGTCAGGGAAAAACAGTGGGCTAAATACAAACACTAGTTTAACTGAAAAACTCTGTTAATGGAAATTGCAAAGAAGGGCAATTTGTGTTTGAGTTTTACCTTGAGATTGTAAAAATTCTTTTGTTATTGCCTAATGCTTGCTATAAAAAGGAAGAGTTAAAAAACAGGCCTTGGCAACAGCCTTACAATCCATCTCTGGCTGTGGTCTCAACTAGCTGATAAGCTTTTTGTGCCCCATGAAGATCTATTTTTTTTAATTTTTTTTTCCTGGAATAAAGTTTGCTTCTGGTTTATTAGACCTTGGTGGTCTGTCCCCATCTTTGCTCAACCTCTGTGGATCCAACAGTTATAGAGCCCTAGAATAACAGCAACTCTATGGCCAGTTAGCTCTACTAGCTGAAGTCAGGATCTCCTGGGTGTGTTGTGCTAGACAGCTTTCCTGTCAGGGGCTAGAAACGCAGCATCTCCCATCCATGAGATAGTTTGGGGAAAATGTTTTGCTTCCCACCATCATAGGTGTTCTTTCACCTAACATCCTTCGCCTGGCTCTTGGAGCCTGACTGTATCAGACTTGAGGGACATCTGAGTAGATTGCAACCCATTCTGAGCAGCCTTCTTCCCTCAAGGACTCCATCCACTCTCTACAATTCAATGGTGACAACCTCCTGAACGTCAATGTGGCCTCGCTAGCTTGGTAGATGACAATTTTCTTGAGGAATCTTACTACTGTGGTCTCAAAGTGCCTTTAGGAAGAAAGATTGAGTAGCATTGAGATCGGCCTCCATTTCTCCCCAAGAGATGACAGTCTGGGCTGCCCTATCCAAATCCTAGTTGGAACTAGGAGAAAGGCAAGTCCAGTACAGTTGCTGAGTCAGCGATGAAACTCCTACTCTTCAAGGTAAAATTAGCTGTGAGAACCTCCTGTGCCTACTTTGATGAGTTTAAACTTGAACCAAGAACTTTGAGTCCCTTTGAAAAGGCTTTGTACATAAGGATGTGACACTTTCCCCTTGGGCGTCACCTAGAGGCTCCAGGAATGGCTGTTCCCACACCAGTAATCACGGCTGTGCTCTGGACTTCATGTGGATTCTTGGTCCAAAGTCACCTTGTTTGAATGATCCACATCTTGCTTGTGGTAGACATCCTGAGCAGGACTATCACCCAAACGTCCTTTAAGAGCCTCAGAAAAAGACTATTGGCAAAAGCTCAGAGACCCTGCAGATGTTGCATCCTTAAACATCCTTAGCAACTCCAGAGTCCTCTGGTGTCTGGTTTGGGCAGGCACCATGTAGTACTGAACTGCCGATTTCTGTACAATGATCTGGATAGGGCATACAAGGCAGCATTGTTTACAATTGCTTTCCATGCTCTTCTCTGAATGTAAATTTACCTGGATCAGAATTTTATGCCAGGGGCTGGGATGCAGGTCAGTAGTAGACTACTTTCTGAGCATTCCTAAGACCCTAGGATCAATCCTTGCTTTCAAGATAAACAAACAAATAAGGAATGGAAAGAGAAAGTCTATACAATGCAAGCTATTTGTAGTTTCTTTGGAGTCCTTTAAAAACCGGTGCATAAACACTGTGTCTTGTTTGTTGGTGACATGCCCACTGCTAATCTAATTATTCCTTTCTAAGTAACCCTTTTACGTCCCCCGCTGATAGATTTTTGAAGCTTCCTCTGCTACACTTCCTTGGTGTTCTGCAATTTCACTTAAAAGAGTTTCAGTGTGGATTTATTTATCTCTTCCTCCTCTTTTTCCTCCTCTCCTTCCTTCTCCTCCCTGTCCTCCTTCTCTCCCGGCTTCTCCTTTCCCCACACCTCATCCTCCTTGTTTTTTTGAGGTCTTTATCTGTGGTCTAAGCTGGTCTGATATTTGTGGCAATCCTCTTTCCTCAGCCTTCTAATTGTTTGGATTAAAGTGGATTTACTTTTAATTCATTTGCTAAGCGGTGCATCTTTTAAAAGATTATGTCTTTTTATTTTCTGAGATTATAATATCTCATTTCTTCTTCCCTTCCCTCTCTCAAAACCCTCCCATTTCCTCTCTGTTTCAAGCTCATGTCTTCTTCCTCTATTAATTGTTGTTAAATGCACATGTGTACATACATGCATATTTCTATATACATAAATACAACCTTCTTAGCCTGTATAACATTACTTGTATGTGTAATTTCAGGGCTGACTGTCTGGCATCGGCTAACCAGCCCTGTGCTCTTCTCTGGGGGAAGATTGCTTCTGCTCTCGGCATTCTGTAGTTGTGTTGTGTGTAGGCCTTTGTGTAGAGCTGGGGCCTTCTAAGCTTACCCCTAACCACATTAGCATGTCACCTGACATCATTCTCGTTCAGATCCTCATCGTGTTGGTGAGATTTTGTAGAAGACACCATCTCACAGCAAACACTCTGGTCCTTTCTTTTGTCTTTTATGAGAAAGGCAGAATTATCTTCTCTTTTTTCCTTTTATTTTTTTTTCTGTTCTGAAAACTCAACTGAACATGCTTCTGTATGGTTTCCTACATTCTTTCTGAAGCACAGAACTACTTGGGGAAGTTTCTTGGGTTTCTCTCTACTCTCTCATATTTTTGAAAATATATATACAGATTGCATTTAGGGAGATGTTTCATTATTTTCCAAAAATAAGCCATTTCCTTTTTTATTGTTTTTGTTTGTGATTATTTTTAAATGCTTACTGTTCAATTTTGTCTCCTCTTGTCTTTTCCTGTTAACATGATGTGGGGGGATTGTCTCTGTTATTTTTTCTTGTTGTAAACAAATACCCAACAAGAAGCAACCAGAGAGAGGAAGCTTGGCTTGCGGTTTGAGTGGACAGTCCATCATGACAAGGAGGGCCTGGCTGAGGGACTGTGAGAAAGCTGGCCACACTGTGACTGCACTCAGCGAGTAGCGACAGAAGAGTGTTGTGCTCTCTAGCCTTCTCTATTTCCATTTTAATCACTCCAGGATCCTGGCCCATGGGATGGGGCCCCTGATGGTCAGAGTGGTCTTCCCTCTTCACTTAAACACCTCACAGACCTACCCAGAGGTGTTCCTCTTAAGTGCTTTTAAATCCAGCCAAGGTTGCAATCAAGATTAATTACCCCAATTTTATTCCACCATTGCTTTTTTAAGGATTCTACAGTTCTCTGGAAGTCCTTTCCAAAAGTAGTTTTTTTTTTTAATTAAATTTCATTTGTTGTGATTTCATTCTGCCAACTGTAAGTTTACTTTCCTCATGTGATGTCTGTATGTGTGTGCACACATGCATGCACATGTGCACTGCTTACACGTTTGTGTGCAGGTACTTGTGCCTCTGTGCATGGACAGGGAGGCCAGAGGAGAACAAGAGCTGCTCTGATCTCTCACTCTCCATGTCATTCTGTTGAAACATGGACTCACCGAACCTGGACCTAGACTAGCAGCCAGCCATCTCTGCCCACCTCACATCACCCATGTTACAGATACACGCGTGCCACGCCTGGCGGCTTTTTACATGAGTTCTGGGGGCTTGAACTAAAATTACCCATGTCTTCGATACTTTGAGTTTTGTTGTAAGATGCCTCCAGTTATTGGGTAGAAACATCTACCGGAGCCAAAAATCCCAGAATCACACAAGTGGGCAAAATGGCTCTGCTATCCAAAAAATGAAAAAGGAAAAGAATAAGAAGTCCCCTAAGCAAAGAGCAACTTTAAAAAGAGAGGATCTAGGCTATTTACATCTTTCAGCAGAATCTCTTGACTGTTGGTTATTATCACCTGACTCTATGTAATCTGGGTTAAAAATGTCTCAGCTATAAAATCCAAGGCCCAAGATTTTGTCAGTAAAAAGCCAACAGTGAAGGTTGAAACTGACTCCAAACCCATCACCAAAAAATACATCAAGTCAGAGGAAAGCGGTGCTGTGTTTCCACATGGACACAAGATGGCACTGTGACTCCAGCGCCGACTCAGACTCTGGCTGACGACTTATGCAAATTTTGTCGTAGTTTGACTCTCCCACTCAACCGGCCAACAGAACAGAATAGGGTAAAACAAGGGTATCTCGAATAGGGCAACTTCCCGGTCAGGAGCTACCCCCTTTTCACGACCTAGCTGTTTAACTTTAGACTGAACATCTCTGAAGTTTGGTTTCCATGCCTGTAAATTAAAGTTATGCTCTCTCAGTCCTTCATACGACTGTGAGGCACAAGAAGGAGATACATATGTGAGCATGTGATACATTGTAATGTACTATGGTACTGGTTCTTAAGCTCAATGTTCATAAAAATCAACTGAGGACATTTGGGAAGCATGGATGATGTAGCTCAGGGGTGGAACACTTAACTCACGGACGTGAATCCCTGGGTTTGATGCCCAGGACTCTAAAATTTGTATTCCTAGATCCAGGCATGTTCTAGTAGGCTTGACACTGGACATAGTCAGACGCTGCATATTAATCTGCAATTATGACAATGTACAAGGCCTTGGGCCACAATTTGAGAGGCTTCATGATACCAACACCCATGAAAAGAAGTTATTTTCAACTTAGAGACTGATTTTACTATGTAACCAAGAGTTGAACAAGTGCTTCACTATTTTTAGACTGACTAAAGGTATACGTCTATATTGTCACCACCTTCCTAAGTTAATAGAAAGCACTTGGGAATGAAATATTCCCCAGATGACAAGCAAATGACATCCAGGTGTAGAACCCACGAAGGTCAGCTGATTCACAGGTATATTGATGATACAGAACGCTGATAGAATCGGTGGAATTCTTCTTGGCTTTGCCTTTGGACCCTGATGCACTCACATTTGTCTATAAAAAACGTGTGACTCGGTGTCTTCTAGTAAAGGCTGGAGTGATCTCCTCTGCTGATTCAGTGAGAAAACATGGCAATGATGTTCCATGACCCTCTTGGAATTCTTTGTCACCATGACTACAGACTGCCAGGGCTTGCTGGCTGGTGTCAATGGAACTTTCCTAATCCCTCCTCCTTCACCTCCATCCCAGAGGGTTCTCAGTCTGGTTCCCAGAAAAATATAGTGGGGGAGATTTAAATTCCAGCTCTAGGCCCGGGGCCAGTACGCAATAACTTGGATGCATTATCCTTGGAACCTAGAGAGGAGTATACAAGTTCCATCTTAGGTAAGTTTTAGAAGTTGCCGTGAAACTGGCTTCATTTGGAAATGTATACAACACTGATCAAGAAAAGAAGGAATTTATTTTGAGGTATAGGACTGTTGGACTTTCTAAAGCCATTTATGGAACAGTTCTTAGTTTTTAGAGCCAGGCACTGTTCTAGGCTGAAATAACAATAAAATGTGTAGACATATTATTGAAAAAAATTCAGGGGGAGAGGCAGGACAAGGTTGCCGGATGGGCCTTTGGGGAATGAATGTTCTTTCGGGAAAAGATATGTTATGGGGAAAGGTTTCTGATGCAATGAGGGACCTCACTGTGGCTTGGGGCCAGGGTCTGCAGGACCACTGGTTGAATCAGCAGGGCTCTGAATTAGCAGCTGAGAGAGCCCCTGCAGCACTTTCTCCACTCGGTTCTGCCGTTCAGAGTGCACAGGGCACACTCTGCCTGTGGTTTCTCCATTCCTCTCTCACGGCCCTGGCCCCTGACTGACCTACGCATCACACCTTACTCATCCTCTCACTGAGAAAGGCCTTTCTTAAGAACTTGGAATTCGGAAAGTCCCTTTTTCCCATCCTTTTGTTTTTAATCTAGATGAAAATCACATAACATAAAAACCTAAAGTATACAATTCAGTGGTATTTAGTATTTCAAAACATTGTGCAACTTCTACTTCCATCTGATTCCAAAAACTTTTATTGCTTCAAAGGAAAACTGGTGTTCATCCATTAAGCAACTTTCCCCTGCTCACCCCTGACTCCATCCCCCCATCAAGAGTTGGGATTCAGATTTCTATGTCTGTAGGTTCAACTATTCTGAGCATTTCACAAGAACTGTCTTGGTCTGAGAAGCCTTATATATGGGGCATCTTTCAAGAGAGTATTTCAAAACAGTAAAAACTGGTCAAATGAAGAAGCAGATGTTGGTTGCTCCACAGTCAGACAAGGAATGTGATGGCAACCAGTTATATCATGGGAAAGCCAAGTTCAAAGCTCTCAGTTTCCCTCGTCTTTACAAGGTGGCACGATGGAAATACAATGCTTATAATGCTTCTCAAATGTCAAATGCATGTATGTGTGTTGGGTAGGGGTGTAATATGAGCCCTTCTGTGTCCTAGGGTTTCTATCCATGATTGGACAATGATTCAGAAAAAAGGATGGCATTGGTAATGGCATTAACAGGTCATCTCATAGGCATTGTAACGTACTTTCTGCCCTGTCAAAATCAACACAGGTTAGAGTCGGGAGATTTTTTTTCTGTGTTTGTGTTCTGCGGATTGAACAAATGAAAAGCACAGATGTGGTCTTACTCTTCAAATTGTGGTATGACACATGCAAAAATTAAAAAAAATACCTTTCCATTACCAAGTAACCATTCTGGTACGTCACCATGGTTCAGTTAGTATTGACTGAGGAGACAGCCATCTGGACACATCACGGAATGTGATTTGTGGCCTTCTGTGACTATTTTGTTTCACTTACATCTTTTCAAGATTCGCCTACTTGTAGCTTGTTAGTACTTTGCTTCTTTTCATGGGCAAATTCTATTCCTTTGGGTGGCCAAGGCTGGGTTGAGGAAGGGCTGTCTGTGTGGTGAAGGGTGAAGATTTGGATGGAGAAGATGGAAAAGCATTCTCAACAGGCATGCTGTTAGCGGTATGAACCATTGATCTATGTACTTTAGTTGGGTGTAAAGAAGAAATTTCCCAGCTTCCTGATTTCATTTCTTCTCTCACCCGAGAATGGCCACTGACTCAAGCTTGGTTTGGTTGTTGTGTTCCCCACCTCAACTTCAAATTTAGAACTAAAACTCTGCAGCTTCTTGAGTCATTAATGAGGTTTTCATCCATCCCACCATCTATTCCTTGTCACCAAATTGAAATAAAGAAATAGAAAACAAAACTGAATAGAGTCATTTTTAGTTTTAATGTGTTTCAAATGGGTCTGTCAGTTTCCCCACCCAATCTTGTATCACTCCTCCTTAATATGACATCCTTACCTCTAAGTCATGAGCGACAATAAAGGACTCTCTGCTGGCGGACTGCAACACTTCCTGTGTATGCCCGTGTTGACTGGTCAGGACAAAGTCAAGGCCACCTATGTATTGAGTATTGCTAGCAAAATATCCAAAGCACATAAATGCTGTCCATCTCTTAGATCTGGTAGGAGACCCTGTATTTTTCATAAAAATGTTTAATTTCATCTTCCATTTAGTTTCACAATTGTTTCCATGTTCATTTAATTATAAAATAATGTATAAAGTCACGCTTTATTTAACTTCTTTAAATATTCAATCAAAAATAAATGTTTCAGGAAAACATCTATTTTATCTTATTGTTTTTTGTAAGCTTTGTGGCTATGATTTTGATTTCAGTTCTGTTAGGGTGAAAACCATGAAAGAGATGCTCTTACCCTTCCTTGATCTTCCTTCCCTACATTTTTCTTATCCTCCTTGTGACATGTCTGGGAGAAGTTTTCAATGCCAAGATGTTGCCAGAAATTACATACTGAGAAAAAGGGAAATATATGTATTTCTATATGTCACACACACACACAAGCACACATACACATACAGAGAGAGAGAGAGAGAGAGAGAGAGAGAGAGAATGAGTGCACAGATTCCTAGAAGGAGAAAAAGGAACACGAAGATGCATAAAATAATCAAGTATTCTCTTATATGTGTGGATTCACAGAGTATTGTTTATAACCCCAAATTGTTATTAACCAGAAATAATTCAATAGCTTGTGATGATAGACCATAGAGGTTGAAAACAGGTTTAGCAGATGGGTATTAAGTTCCTTCTGAATATTCTCTCTAGATTTAAATGCAGATAAATCCCTTCCGAAGCGACAAAAGTTTTGGGAAGCAGGTAGCAAGAGCAATGGTATGTAAACTGAAATCTTCATTAATGAAATTTCTTTCTCAAGTGAGGTCTTTTCTTTGAGGATTTTCATTCATTCATTTATTTAGCCAATCAACAGATGCCTTTTCATTCCTAAGAAGTTTATGTCTATTCAACCCAGATAGCGAAGGTGGCAGAACAAAGAAAAGTTTTATACAGTCTACCTTGGGAAATCAATGAGAGTCATGGCCCATTTGAAGGTAGCAGCAATGCCAAGAAATCCTTTGTGCAACTTCCTGGAAGCTCTGACCCAGAAATTCCTCCTCCCAGTGACTGTTTACTGCTTGAGCTCTCCAGGGGGAAGGGGCGTCTTGGGTCTCTCCCCACCCTCTGCCTGGGCTCAATCTTATGAGGATCTAGGGTATGTGGCTTACAGCTGCTCTGATCCAAACAATAATCATATTAACACAAGGGAAACACCCACTCAATGCCATCAGTCTCTCAATAAATACTTATTACCATGTATACTTTGTGCAAACCCCTTAACAGGAATAACACTGATCATTTTTTAAAGTATGTACCTAGTCTGAATTTCAGTTGTCCATCGTTGTATAATTACAATAACAAATGTTATATTATACAGTGAGGATCAGAAAGCTCAGAGCTACTTAAGTAGATTCCATGGGTTGTATTCTAGTGTAGACAGAAACTGCACATTGGTTTCCTGGCTGCCCAGACCCAAATAATCACACAGAAACTATATTAATTACAACACTGTTTGGCCCATGGCTCAGGCATATTTCCAGCTAGCTCTTACATCTTAAATTAACCCATTTCTATTAATCTATGTATCACCACGAGGCTATGACCTATTGGTAAGGTTCTGGCATCTTTCTCCTTTGGCAGCTACAAGGCATCTCCTAGACTCTGCCTACTCTCTCTCTCTTAGTTCAGATTTCCCACCTGGCTTTATTCTGCCCTGCCATAGGCCAAAGAAGCTTCTTTATNATCTTAAATTAACCCATTTCTATTAATCTATGTATCACCACGAGGCTATGACCTATTGGTAAGGTTCTGGCATCTTTCTCCTTTGGCAGCTACAAGGCATCTCCTAGACTCTGCCTACTCTCTCTCTCTTAGTTCAGATTTCCCACCTGGCTTTATTCTGCCCTGCCATAGGCCAAAGAAGCTTCTTTATTAACCAGTGGGAATAAAACATGTTCACAGCATACAGAGGGGAATCCCACCTCATTCTAGATATTAGTCAGTGCTGAAAACTTGTATGGAAGCTCCTGTGTGTAGGGTGGTGTGGGGGTGTGCACATGTGCACACATGTGTGCATGTGTGTATGTGCATGCATGTGCGTCCATATATGAATATTTCTAAATGCAGGCACGTAACTGTTGACATGCTTCAGTTACTTGGATTAATGAAAAACTTCAGATCCTTTCTATATGGGAACCTCCACAGGCTTCCTGAATGTCTGCCCAGCATAGCAGATGTCTTTCCACAGACTGAGAAATCCAGCAGAGAGGGGAAAAAAGCAACAGGGTCACAATGTACAGCCATTTTACAACCTCACTATGTAGAAGTACAGCATCTCTTTGCCAAGCACAACTGAGCATACTATGACTTTGGCACAATGTGTGATGGGGTTCATGAGGGGATGAATATTAGCAGAGAGTAATCATTGGTGAGCCACAGTAGCACCTGAACTCAGTGATACAGTACCAAATAATATTGCTAAATAGAAGAGCAGGTGAGTGAATGGAAAGTCTATACTGTCTGCTACAGCACAGAAATTCCATGCTGGTTTTCAATGATATTAGTGGGTATCATAATAGGACTATATCCTGAAGAGTTCTGCTGTGAGGACAGGGCACAGAATTCATTGTCAGAGAGATAAGTACAATAAAACTAAAGTGAGGTTCAGAATGTTCATCAATTGATAGTGAACAAATTAAAATACTATTTTCCCACAACTACCAGAAGTCAAAGCTATCACTTAAATCCTTCATACTTTTGACAGTTAGGATACATGCATTTTGAAATAATTTTTTTAAAAAATTTCTAAAAAGGATAAGAACCAAGAATCATTGCATGTGAGGAGAAACTTTCACTAATATCATGTAGACTCCTACATTAATTCATGAGAAAATATGCAGATATGTAAGAGCTATTAGTTACATTTCCTAAAATCTTTACTATTATTGTAGGAAGCATGTTCATAGGATAGCCTATAAAAATGAAAACAAATAATTGAGCTTCATGACCAGTTTTCAAGATCAGTGTAGACTAACAGAAAACACTGTGTTCTAGAGTTGGTGGTGTGTTTAAGTGTGGTTTGTCTTCAACAAGTCTGATGGTGAGGTTTGGTCCCCAGTGCCCTGATGTTGGCACTTGGTACCTTTAGGAGATGACTAGGTCATTGACAGGAATGAATACTTTTCTCATAGTGGGTTCCCTGAGGGTTGAATTGGTTGATTGGTCAGTAGGTCATTGTAAAACACATCTGGTTTCTCTGGCACTCTTTCCCTTGCTTTTGCTTTGCACCCCCGGTAGTCTGCCATGTTGGATGGCAGCATCGAGCCTCACCAGAAACTAGTACCACATTCTTCAGACTTTCCAGTAGCCAGATGCAAAGCAATTGCATGCTTCCTTATCACATGCCTAGTCTTGGGAATTTTGTGGTAACAATGAAAGATAGACTAACATGGGGTCAAGGAAATCTCAATTTAAATCCTAGCTTCAACATTTATTAGTCATGTAGCCTTGATAAATGTACATGACATCTCTGAGGCTTAGCCTCCCCGAAGGAAAAATGGTATATAGAGTTATTTTAAATCAGGCCCCAATGTGGTACCTATGGCAATGACAGTCAAGAAGAATTCTCTATAGCACACAAACCTTATGCATCAGACTCCCTCATCTCTACCTACTTCCACAACTGTCCACCAGTCTCCACTGTACCAATGGCTCTGCCTTACTCTAATTGTTTGTTACTGAGTGTCCAAGGGACTTGTCCTGGGTGTACTGTGTCTTCCACCTGATCATCTGCAGTTAGAATTGGTAATTCTCGTCACCATTTCTTGGCTTCAATCGAGTACCTCTCGGCAAGGTTTGTAATCAAGTATCTTTAAATGCCACTGAAGGGGTTAGACTGAAACATCTAGAGGTAGGCTGGCCTGATCTTGCGTGGGAAATAGCTGCGGGGAGGAATTTCAGCAGGTACATCCTCTCGGCTCTTTCCTTGAAGGATAGTCTCTCCTTGCCACCTACGTGTAGATGATCCAAGAACAAACACCTGATGAGCCGACTCTGCCTTTGTGTGGCTTCTCCTGGAGCAGCAGGCAGCTGCATGTCAATCACAGCATTAATCATGCTCTTTGACAGGAGTTCTCAGATACGTGGGCAGAGCTCAGGTTGACATCATTTCTTCATTCGGTCTGATGTTTTGCTTCATGCAGATTTTGGGGAAGGAATGAGAATTCAAGGCTCAGACAGGAGCACTGACGACAAAGTAATAAAAAGCTTATGCTTGTGTATGTGCCAGTGTTTGTGGGGGCCGCATTAACAGGACTGGTCTTTCTGAAAAGCTGGAAATAACACACAACAAGAAGCACCCTAGCTCTTTAGTCTTCTTTTTGTTAACCCCCATTCTTTTTTTAATCTGAGTCTTATTTCTTGCCAGGATGGTCAATGTAACATTCCTAAGCGTTTCCCAGTTCTTTGCTCCATTATTAACCTTTGGACGAGAACCTCAGATCTGCTGTTTTGACAGCATCTAGTTTCATCCTACTTGAACCAATTTCTAAATCATCACCAGACCTGTCTTTCTAAAGTATAGCGCTGACTTTTTTCTCTCTTCTCATGACTATTCAATAATCCTTCATGCCTTTTAGGGAAAAGCTGAACTCATTCTGGGACCCCCCCTCCTTTCCTTAGCCAGTGAAGAACAGCTATAACTAGTCTGACAAACAGTGGGGAGAAACACAGCAAAGGCGAAGACACTGGGGAAGCGGTCTTCCCTCTAGGAGAAATACTGCTCAGTGTGTAAAGCAGGCAGGCACTGGTATTTTAGGAAGATTTGTGTTTTCTCTGAAACTGTGAAGTGTATCCAAGTCATTTACTCCTTTGTTCACTCTGGTTGACCACATGATCCCAAGGACTCCTTACTCTCCCTGGCGCAAGGGAATAATGCATACACAATGACATGCTTGGCTTGTCATGTAGGTTTCTCTGTCCCATGCAATGCATAGCATGCTCCTAGCCTCACTAAATTATTGTAAACTTTGGCCCTGTGAATGCTTTATCCACTGAAAGGTGCACAGATTATGTGTGCCTGTTGTAGCAGAAGCCTTAGGAGCTATGTTCTATGGTATAGTGTATACGCTCTCTCTCTCTCTCTTTCTCTCTCTCTCCCTCTCTGTCCCCCTCCCTCCTTCACTCCTTTTTCTTCTTTTTTTACTTTGAGATTATTGAGTCACATATAGTGGCTGCTGTAGCCGATCGGCAATGGATAAGCAGTACATATGGGAAATTAGCATTTTCTGTACTAGGTCTCTTGAGATATTAGTGTCGGTTACTATAGCAGCCCTTTATCCTGATCTAAGCTCAACTGTACACTCTCTTCCAATGTGTTCATGTGCTTACTACTGCTTACAACCCAGCCCCAAACAGCGGCTTACACTAGCCATGGGAATTTACATGTACAATCCTGGTGGTTCTCAGGTGAGGGGGAGTGCAGATAGCATCCCTCTGCTCCCTGCTGCGTGCTAATGTAATAGTTAAGAACTGCATGTACTGGTTATGTGTCTAGTCTGTTTGGATGCTCACCTTCCTAGACCTCGATGGAGGAGGGAGGACCTT
>LOJH01015130.1:0-21240 GCA_001685095.1 Ellobius talpinus | reverse complement strand
ACACACACACACACACACACACACACACACAGAGAGAGAGAGAGAGAAGAAGAATATATAACTATTCTCTCTTAGAGACCCCTGTCTCTGCCATGTGCATATCCTGGGCTGCCTGGGCTAGCATGCTGAGGACAGAAACCCCACAGAGCAGAGGTGCCTAGTCTTTTGTCCCTACCAAGTACTGAGACACAGGAGCAGCCTGGGAAAGATCAACACAACTACAGACTCAACATTCAGACATAGCTGAGCCCAAACTCCAGTGAGAACCCACAGACTCTTCAGCTATGAAACTGAACATTAGTTTCAATTTTTTGCCCACTGACTCTATCTAATCCACACTCACCCAGCGTACCACTGAGCCACCTACAATGCCTGCCTTTGAGGAGCCACCAGGCAACCATATTGAGTTCTAGAACTTCCAAGCTTTCTCATGTTGAGGTCTCAGATTCACCTGCTTCTCTGCAGCTGCTGAGCTGTCTCCAGTACTGAGAAAGGAGGGCAGAACCAGCCAGCTGTGCCTCTCACCATAAGGACACTCTGGGCACAGATGAAAAGGGCTCTAATTAAAAGGCAGAGAAGATCAGATAGCTCTGGACTTCGCTGCTAAGGGTGTCTAAGCCCTCAAAGTCGCCTTCTTCTGACTGTTCATGCATTGGAAGACTAATTAGATATGACAAGCTGACCACTGGAAGCCATTTTCATAAGGAGGACAGGATGATGGATGGGTCCGTGCTGTTCCAGTGTCAATGCTAAAAGAGATGTGACGGGGCCAGCTTCCAATTACTCAGATGAACATACAATACTGAAGTCTCTTTCAAGTCACAGAACCCCACTGCCATAGCCCACGGCTGTCATCTTTTCTGTAGTTAAGAGCCACATTTATGAGTTGGTGATATAGTGAGTGATCCAGGAAGGGCCCGATCTGTGTCTGGAGACAGGTGGGTCTTGTTGCCTCAGGGCCTTGGGTACCTAAAGGGGGTGGGGAGGCTATCACAACAGAAAAATTCAGTCCAAAGCAATAAAAAGTGAATATGAGTGTGTGGGTATGTGGGTATGTGTGTCCCCTAATATTACACCCATCAGAAGAGAGGTTGACTTCCATTTTAACTACACACTTTAGAGCAGAATGTGGAAAAAAATCTATCTCAAAAAAGTCTGAAACCCAGAGTGGGCAAGAGTTTTTTTAACAGACACAGATACCAAATATTTTAGACTTTGAGACCAAGAGCCAAGATATTCTGTAGGTATTTACTTAACTGCTTAAAATGTAACTGTGACAAATACAAAAACCATTTTTAGCTTACTGACCACAAAAAGAAAAAGTAGGCAGCTGCCCAGATTTGACCCACATGCCATGGTTTGTTAACACTGGCCTTAAGAAACAGAACTGTTGGCTTTCCCAGGATTAGAGTTCTGTGGGAAAGGCATTATACATTTCAAATATGCATGCATAATCTATCACATTCTTGGTTAATTTAAATCAATATAAAATACATATTACTAAACTATTATATTTGCTAGTCTAATAGATCAATATATTGGTAATATTTTAACATTTACATTGATACATTGTATGACAATGTGTTTGCATATATGAATACATTAATGTATTATGCTAATGATGCTACATAGTGATATACGCTATAGTCATAAATTGTAAACAGTAACATATAATGTGAATTGTAGCTTCTTCCAAATAGCATCGCAAACTGACAACCCCTCCCCTAGCCCAAGCTCATTTGGTCCTGATGTTACCACTAAGCCCCAGCTCAGGGAAACCTCCAAGTCTTGTGAAACAGGTTGCCTAACGAAATGAGACACATTGGTCTAAAGAATGCAACAAATTCATAGAAGTCATTATTTTCTCACTTGCTAGTTGCCAATTGGGGTGGGGGTGGAAGTCAACATCACACACATGCCAGGTACTACCTTTGCTGTGAAAACGCACTGAGTCCTTGATATCATTATTGGCACTTCATGGGGAGGATAGTTTTAGGGGAGTCTGTTATTTAAGGCATCCGGTGACCTAAATGTCTTTTCTATAAGAAAACTCAATGCTCTGTGACATTAACACTTGAATTTAGCATATTCAGTAGGTGATACGTTTACATGTTTGAGAGGCAAATCTACAGAAGGCTATTCTGGGAACTTGGGCTCCCACTCCTGCTGGATAATCCCGGGGTGCTTCCAGGAGTTCCTCATACTAATGCAAGGCAAAATTCTTGTTTGCCTAAGCTTCTTCTCCAAACAGTAAGCTGCTGTGCACTCTGCTTTGCCTCCTGGGCATTTGTTGGTTCTCAGAAATGTGGCATGTGTCAAGGAGCTCCAGAGTAAGCAGATGACTGTCCTCAGCTGACTGAGATGACTTTGCTCTCTGCAGGACAGCGCTGATGTACTCTCAGGTTGCTTAAACTGTCCCCAGATCTGCTAAGTCTAAGCCCCTTCCCCTTCCTGGGAGTGGCTCTCCCAACAGTATGTCAATGCAGTGCCAAAAGCTGACAGCTACTTCAAACGATCCAAGTGGTAGCTTCTGGTTTCTGAGAACAAGCTCAAACCCATCCCGAGCATAGGCTCACAGGCTGAGCCTTGGTCTTTACTGGCTTGGGGTTCATCAGGTAGCAGGGTAGGGTATCAATTTTCTCATTTCACCTTACTCTTAGGTGTTAGGATAGGAACAAGGGAGAGAAGGAAAGAAACTTCTCCCTCACCATGACATCAAGAAGGGTGTCATGAGGTGGAGGGTCATACTAAGTAAGGAACTATTACAGCAGCTCCACACGGCTGTCAGTGACTCCAGGTCCTTCTATCTTGTCTGTCATCTTTATTTAGTGTAGGAGGATGTCCTCCTTCTTCTCACAGAACAGTTGCTAGAATTCTAGCCATTTAATACAAAGTACAAAAACAAGAAAGACAAAGGTACACTGTACCTCTAGTGAAATCTCTTGCTTATTCCAGAAGGGAAAAGTTAACCGTGTGTATAAATAGATAATAGGTTCTCTTGACATAGGGCTCTTTGCAAGATACTGCCACACTTTCCAGTAACCCACTAGCTTGGTATAGTGGGCATGAGGTCCTTATACTCACAGGTTAAGTACTATGGAAATCAGGAGTATTATGTCTCTTCAATAGAAGTAATGTATACCTGTTTCCAACCAGAAGGCTGGGAGTGGATGTTGTTAATAGCCCAGTGACCTGTGCTATCTACAGGGCCAGGTCACATCCAAATCCCCTAGACCATTATATTTATACCAGACCCTTCCTCCCTAGGTCTTTTTCTTGAGCATTATTTCCCATTGTCCAGCAACTCCAAAAGAAACCCATCACTAGCACTTTTAACAACTGAGGCTGTTATTTGTTAGCCTCTAGGGTCTAGTAGAAACTTTGCTGCATTGTTAAAGGGTAACTTCATTTTAACAGACACACTCTCTCTTAATCCCCCCTTACTGCCTCTATCTCTCCTTCCTCTCTCCCCTTTCCCTCCCTCCCCTCAGGGGTGTGTGTGTGTGTGTGTGTGTGTGGTGTGGTGTGTACATGTGTATGTGTGTGTACGTGTGTGTATGAGTGTATGCGTATGTGTGTATGCATGTGTGTATGTGTGTGTATGTGTATGTATATGTATGTACGTATGTGTGTGTGTGTTTATGAGAAATTTGTCAGTAGTAGAGTTAAAACTCTCCAGCAGGCAAATGTGGCAGTGGGAGTCAAGGTGAAGAGGACACTGGTCACTACAGCATTGCCTGAAGCTGAGGGTTGGGCTGGAAATGACAGACCAACAAGGGAGAAGGAGCTAAAGTCACTGACAGCAGTGTGGAGCCACTGTCATAGTCCAAACCCTTCCCAAAGTCATCCCCACCCCTTCCTGTATCTACCCAACGATTTCAAGACCAATTTGTGCTGTTCAAACTATGTTTTAATGTGTGGTCTTCTGCTGGATCATGGCTGATTACCAGACGCTACATCCTTAGAGAACACTGACCCTCCCTTCCCCAGAAGCCACCAATTGCCATTGTTCCACAACTAGGGGTGGCATTGTGTGCCCAGCTCCCATCTCCATGATGGGATTTGGTTTTGGGCATGCTGTCACGATCACTCAGAGTTCATGTGTGCAACTCCCCTGACGTGTCCAGATGTTCCTTTGCGATCGTCCACAGTCTCTGGCAGACAGGCCATCATGGAGGACAAATCCATTCAGAGACCACACAAGTGTTTGGCACAGCCCAGACCTGATTGGTCCATCACTGCTCGCTACCTCCGAGCCTAGCCAAGCGCAGCTCAGCTCAGGAGGCAGGTGTGAATGGATCGTCTGCCTCCTCTCTCACCCATAGCAACCCTGAAGACTCCAGGGACAAAGTTTGCATGTTGACAGTTATACCTATAGAATGCATGCCCCAGCATGTCAGAAATTTTGTTAAATATTATATATATACACACACCCAGTACACAAACACAAAATCTTGATAAATACCTGCTAGATGAAGATATATCAGCCTCAGGCTTGAGACTCATAGGACCAAGATGGGCCTGTTAAGGTGTGAAAACATAGACTATTCTCACAAAATAATCACTAGAGCTCCAGATATTTCATACAAAGTAGGAAACATAAGAAGGGGTGAAGGGGTGAAAAAGAAAAAGATTTTGTTGGTAACAGTAAACAAAACTCTTCCTAGAAGCTCCCAGCAGGCCTCCATTCACTGACCGAAACCTGCCAGGCTATGTATTTCTAGCCGGGCTGATCACTTCCTGGGGTGCCCTTGGGGTTCTCTCCGTGAATGTAAACAGTAAGCAGCAGTCTTTGCCACATGGATCCTGCAGAGAGTTTCCAGAGAGTCAGCAGCCTGTGGTCTTGCATCATACTGTTCTCTGTGCCCCTTGCAGATCACTACTGGCCATACAGGTGAGCTAGAGCAAGCTCGGACCTGGTAATGAGTCCCTGAGAGCGTGTGCACCAAAGGCTGGCCCAGAAACCATGAGCTTGTCATTCTCAGTGTTTGCAAGGAGTGGTCAGGGGCAGAGTGCAGATGACCCGTGCCCTTCACGTCAGTGTTTGCCCTGCTGTGTTTGGTTGCTGTGTGATCACTGCCTGCCTCTTCAGTATTCATCCAAACCATGGGGGTCATTTCTTGCTCTGAAAAACAGTCCTTTCTCTTTTTGAAAAAGTAAGAGTAATCCAGCTCCTGGTAAAGGTTCTATCAGAACAGCTGGGTTAAGTTTTCTGTTGCTGCTGGGTTTGTTTTTGTTTTGTTCTTGAGACAGTTCTCCTATGTCTCCGACTGGCCTCAGACTCTCCGTGTAAAGGAAGATGACCTTGAACTTCTGATCCTCCTGCCTCTATGTACCAAGCACTGGAATTATACGCATGTGCCAGCCCAGCTGGCTTCTGCATTGTTGGTGATTGTCTTAGTTGGTGTTCTACCACAATGAAGAGGTGGCGACTTACAGTTCAGAAGTTTAGTGCATTATCATCATGGCAGGACAAGGAAGTGTGCAGACGGACATGGTGCTGGAGGTGAGAGTCCTACATCTTGACTTGCAGGCAACAGGAAGAGGTCTGTCTCACTGGATGAAGTTTGAGCATAGAAGACCTCAAAGCCCATGCCCACAGTGATGCACTTCCTCCAACAAGGCCACACCTACTCCACCAAGGCCACACCTCCCATTAGTGCAACTCCCTTTGGGGGTAATTTTCTTTCAAACCACCGTAGGGATCAAACCCTGGGCTCCGTTCATGTTAAACAAATACTCAACCCACTGAGGCACAGCCCAAGCCGAGGATGCTCTCTTTACTGAACTCGGAAAACAAGACTTGAAAAATGGCTGTGTGGTTTATGATGTGAGGGAGTGTTTGTTGTTGTATCTGAACTTTCAGAATATTTTCCCTGCCCAACTTACTGTAGCAAAGGTTGGGACGGAAGCAGGGCTTATCCTTGATCTCGAAGCCAGGCTCCTCATCAAGCCAGGCCTAGCTTGTGATTAGCGTGTCTGAAGCTGCAGTCTTTTGGCCTAATCTACAGTCAGAACAGTAGCTAGGCAGCTTTCCACTCTGCTTCTTAAGATCGCTAAGCACGGCCAAAGGAGAACTTCAAAGCAGCCGTCAGGGAACTTCAGAAACAGAAAATCACCCTCTCTACTGATGAAGAAAAGAATAATTTCCATAAACCACCAAGCAGCACAAGGATGGTAAGCCAAGTTAGTTGTTTTTTTTTATAAGTGTGTGTGTGTGGTGTATGTGTGAGTGCATGTGTGTGTGAGTGTGTGTGTGTGGTGTATGTGTGTGTATGTATGCTGCATGATCATGTATGTGAGAGTTCATGTGTGCACATTTGTGCGGAATCCAAAGGACAATCTTAGATATTGTTACTCAGTTGTTCACCTAGTTTTTTGAGACAGGGTCCCTTACTGGCCAAGAGCTCACCAATTAAACCAAGCTGGCTAACCAGTGAGCCCAAGAATCCACCTATCTCACCTTCCTGGTGCTACAATTACAGGTGCATGCCACCACACCTCACTTTTGCCCGGGTTCTGAGGACTGAACTCAGGTCTGCATTCTTACACACAAGCACTTCACTGAGTCCTCTCTCCTGCTCCCTTACCTCCAAGTTTTCTCAAGTAAAACACTCTTTGATTCCCTAAAAGCCCTCCAGAAAGAGTTTAGTATAGCATCTAGAAACACAGAGATGAGGTGGGTCATCACTGACTTAATGAAAAGTAAAATACTTTGGTTTTCAGTGTTTAAACCCCTTTGGTAGCTTCCTGCTGCAGACTGAATGTTTGAATTCTAACATTAATAAATTGAAGCCCCCAGTACAAAGGGGATTAAGAAATGAGGTCTCTGGGAGGGATCAGAGGTAGAGATGTCCCGAGTGGAGCTCTCAGGATGAGGTCAGCATCCTCATAAGAAGAGGAAATGACCCAGGTAGAAGGTGGCCTGTGGTCAGGAGAAAATTCTCAGCAAGACCAGATCATGCCAAGACTTTAATCATGGACTTCAGCCTTCACAACCTGGATAAGTGAGTGTCTGCCATCCACACCAACCCTCCCCTATCTATGGCATTTTGTTGGCAGCCCGAGGAGATAGAGACATGCCCACTTCATTTCCTCTCCATTGCAGGGGTCTGTGACCTCCCACAGACTGAGTTTGAGTTGCCTTCTTCCTAACCAACCCCCCCCTATTTTCTTCATTCTTCATGTTGGCCATCTGGCACACAACAGGCATCCTCAATCCCTGGGTCTTTGTACTGGATACTTTCATACTTCAGTGCTGTTTAGTGGATCCATAGATAGGCAGATTTATTTCTTAACACCCCCTGGGACTTTGTTATCACCTTCTTGGTAATGCCCTCTTCACTTATTCTAAAAGTCACAATGATCACCCCATCTTGACTCTCCTCCTTCTTGCTTTCTGTGAAATTCTTATTCTTCTCATGTAATCATTTTATTGTTTGGGGATTTTTTTTTAACTTTTAGGAATACGGGAGATCAAACTTGGGCTTTGTGCATGTAAGGCAAGTCTATATTCTATGCTCCATTACTACCTCCATAAAATGAAGTATTGTTATGTTTAGTGCTTCAAGTGTAGCACATGTATATAATCAACCCTTGAAAATTTTTAAATGGATAAATGAATTAGTGAATGAGTTCAACCCTAAACTTCCCTACGTCTGAGGCTTAGACTTACATGTACAGGTATGATCTCCCAGATGCTTTCAAAGTATGAATTCTCTTCTGTCCACCCATTCCCAGAACTCCCTACATTGCTCCAGGTCCCAGGCTGAGCAGGAGAGACTCTCACTAGCAGGATAAGAAAGAGGGAGCCAGGGCTGGGCAAGCAAAGTAGGGGGAAACCAAGAGAGGCCAGAGGTCACCTCCAATGAGGCCAGCAAGGGTCATTGCTGGCCAAGACAGCACACCGTGTTCTCCTGTGCATTCCAAGGAGAGATGGGCATGGCAACAAGAAACTCAGATTTCAGTCAAGTGCTCAGAAACCTGTGACTTCCTTCCAGGAAATCTGTCAAATTGGATGGGAGCCTTGCCTGGAGATCCAGGCAAATCCGGCCCCAACAGAAGAAAATGAAGCCATATTAGGAATGTCTCAGTCCTCAGACATTCAATTCTAGAAGACATAGAAACTGCGAGCTTCTGAAGTGGTCCATGCCAGGATGTGAAGGGCATGGGCCAGTTGGAAAAGCCCTCTGTGGTACCCCCTTGCCTTCTGGAGAGTGAGCAGCCTTGGACTGAGCTCAGGCAGAAAGAAGCAGATCCTTAGTACATCCTAATGGCTTCCACATCCTCATCACAGAGGCAGGAGAAAAAATGGCATCTCTGCTATCAAGATCCCCTGCCTTGGGCAGTTTTAGCACTTAGCTTTTCTTCCCTGTTCCTGGTGCCATATCCTGTCTGAGGAAGAATCTAAATGCACAGTTTTAAATAGTGTTGCTTCAATGAACGCTTACCCAGGGTCCAGAGGACTTAACCGTACCCCTAGAGTCAGAACTAACATTGCATTCAGAGATTCAGAGTGCAAGCTTACATGGATTAATTAATTCTGCCTTTAAAAGGGAGAAAGAGAAGCTCTGGTCTTTTGAGAGCCACCATAAACTTCTTCTTTTTTTTGTCAGTTTTACCAGCTTTTTCTTTAAGAGCTAGTCACAACTTTATTGGATTTTTCTGTGCTCTTTCAAGTAAAAAAGAACTCTTAGTAACTCTGGCCTTTGCCTATTAAGAACCCAGGCTTCTGAACAGTGTGTTCCTGAGAAACCCTGGACAGCTGACAGATAGTACCCAGTACCTCTCTGGTTGGCAATCGGCAGCCTAGACTAGAAGCCTGTCCCTATATTGTGTCTGGCCCTCGGAAGTGTGCAAACTGTTAGGGGCACAGATGCTTGGAAAATGAGTAACAAAAGACAGAAGGAAAAACCTCTTCCAAGACAGCATCTCTCCTGTTAGTGATTCCTGGTCCATTTGAGTCCCATTAAACTGATAGCATTAAGCACATTCACAGAAGAGACAGGGTGTCCCACTCCAAGGAACTGGCCAGGGTCTCTAAGCCCTCCAGACATCTAGTTATTCTGATATTTATTCTGCCTGTGCCACCCTCCTCCTCTTCCCTGGGACAATCTATTGTTAGCTCCATTTTCTAAATAAGAAGACCTAGCCAGTCCTTTCCTTAGGTCAATAAAACAATGGAATCCAGGCATAGTAGCCCTGTTTATAATCCCAGAACTCAGGAGGCAGAGGCAGGAAGATCTCTAGTTCCAGGCCTGACTTGGCTACAAGTTGTGTCTAAGGGTAGAGCACTTCAGAGGCCCCTGGTTTCTTCTCTGTCCTCTCTTTGCTAGAACTGTGTTTCCAAAGTCTGAAGATATCCATGGTGCTAGTCAAATTCTTCCCCTATACATTAAACTTGGCTTGAGCCCAGGGAACGTGCTTCTTGCCTCTTTGAAATAACCAGTCTCATCATAGCCCCTAGCTTTATGACATTGCTGGCCAGCACTCAGGATTGCGGTGTGCTCTCAAAGCACCTTTTCATCACTGCCCTCTTGTCTATCCATGACAGAGAGCAATCTTCATAGGGGCTACACATCACCCACTCTCTCTGGGTACCTTCCAAGCTGCTGCCTCTCCTGGGGTGGAATATGCAGGAAATGCCATCTCCTTAATGATGTTTGCTTTCTTCTGCATCCCAGGATAGTATCCTTCTCTTCCTTCTTCATTCTCTTTTGAGCAAACTGGAGCCAATTCCCAAGCACTGTATCTGTTGTAACTCTGCATGGCTTTTCAAGGTAGATTTTATGGTTATTCACGGAAGAGAAAGCTTGGAGCTGTTTTCTCTCCCAGCCCCCAATAGCCAGCTTGACAAAGTAATTCCCAACCACCCAGGCTCTTCCCAGCAGGAAGAACATCACAGGTCCAGATATAACACAATAAAAACAGCAGCTTGCTTTCTCTACAGTAACTTTGTAGCTGGGTGCAAATAGAATCTTCTTCCACTGAATTGATCAGGGCTGTCTGTTGGATCCCTAATGCCTTGGCCAAGCTGCCATGAAGGAACACCTGCTGCTATTCTGTCTCCTTACCTAATTATTCCAGAGCTCCTTAAGGCAAAGGGAGGCACAGCTACCCAGTCCTCCATTGGGAGATGAAGAAACAAAGGCATTTTGCTATACAAAGCTAAAGGTAGAATTAAACTAATGCCCTTCTGTGGTCCACCAGACCAATCACTACAGTCCTCTGTAGCAAGCTTCCTTTGGTCACTCATACCAGACACACCAGTTTTCCTATCTCTTGTTAAAACTCCTGACAGCACTCTATGAGCCCACCAAAGTAGAAGCGACAGGACCAGGTCCCTGTCCTTGAGGTTAGCCAGTGCGGAATTTGAGTCATTTCAAGTCAAGAGGAACTGGAAGGGGAAGCAGGCTTGAATGAAAGAGACAACAAGCCCCTCTCGCTGTTATCAGTCCTCCATCCACGAGGACTTTGCTCCTAGCTCCTTGCACTGTCCTGTCTTGTACTGATTACCCAGGACATGTGCTCCAGAGGATACAGTCACCAACAGCACCGCCCTGCTACTTACTAAGAGTTGGAGCAAAATCACTGGTATAAGGCCTTGGTTTGCTCTGGCTTTGTCTCTGGGGCTTCCTCCTCTCCTGGTCTCTCAGTAGCCCCCAGGCAGCATTCTGAGAACACTCCCTGTCTCCTCCAGACAACTCCTTACTAATTCTCACTTCTGCTAACCTCCCTGAACTTCTCTACCAGTCTGCCTACAGCCTGTTCCTCTTGCCCAGCCTAGCTTTTTATTTCACTCTGGACCTTGGAATTTGCTTATTTATTGCTTGTGATGTAGAATCTGTCTCCCTCCATGCGAATGAAAGCTCCCTAAGAGTGAGGGTCTTTGGGGAATCACTGATCCCAAATGCCCATCTCACAGCGGATGTTCATAAGCACCAATAGAAGGGAAAAAATGTGGATATAATGAGGACACAGTACTCAAGTCTCATCTCTGTTGGGGCTTATGGAGTTCCACCCACATTCCATCATTCCTAATGACCAAACTGAGAGCAGGAGATTGGTACAACTTGGACTCTCTGCTTCTCTTCCTACATTTGTTTTTCCAGAAGGAAATTTCTAGGCTGCATGTGTACGTCAATAAGCTGTCTGAGTGCCCTAGTTCTGTTATAAAAGTGAAACATGTTACCCTCTCATAAGGCAGTGCTTGGTTCCCTTCATCGTAAACAGATGAAGACTTGAGGCATCTGATGCCCCAGCAGAGAGATGCCAATGAAGTGCAGATCTCAGCATGTGCTAATGCACACACACCCCTGTACTTCTCTTTAATGCAGTAAGAAGTGGCTAATGGTGATAACGTAGGCTTACAACGGCATGTAGGTTAATGTTTGTAACAAGAAGGATAATTAGTTCCCCAAAACATTTACACTTGATTTCTAACATTCATTGCTTATTATATTTTGTCTTATTTGTGGCCCTTAGTAAACAGTTTGCATTTAACAAGTTGTTTGGTTCTTACAACTCCTGTATTTCATACTGGAGGAATCAAAGCAACACTCTAGATCAAAGCAAAACATTTTAATTAAAAAATCATGAAATTTCCCTCAAGGAAATAATTACACCCAAAATAATAGCAGATTTTCTGTTGTTCCTCTCAGTTATTGACATTGGCCCAGTTTGGTCACTATCATATTGGAAGCTATCCAGAACCCACTGGCATCTGTCCCCTCTGGTATGCTAAGGTGGGGGGACTACGCAGGCCCTTCTCAAATTACCTTAAGCATCCTTAAATGAGGAATTCTCTGGAGACCCCAATCCAAATGGTGGACCCTGAGTCTGGATCCAGGAAGAGCTCCCCAGTGCTTCTTGTGAAAGTTGGTACCCAGGAACAAAGAGGTCACCAAACTCTTCCAGAAGAGCCTGAGCAAGAACTGACTCGGGTAAAAAGAGGAAATCTGAGCATTGCTGACTGCATTAGTAAACGTTTTGTCACTGTAACAAATACCCGAGAAAGACAATTAAGGAAGGTGTATACACCTGAGAAAAACAACTGAGGAAGGTGTATACATACAGCTCATGGTTTCAGAGGTTTCCACGGCTACTTCTGAACTGCAGGTGGGGGACATCGGGGTAGGAAACATGTGGTAGAATTAAGCTGTTTTACGGTGGCCAGGAAGCAACAAGAGAGACAGGAAGGGCAATTATAATACCCACTTGCAGGGCACAGCCCTGTGACTGATTTCATTTAACTAGGCTGCACCTTCAAAAGACTCCATCATCTCCCAATAGCATGATAGACTGGGACCATGCCTTTAACATGAGAACTTGGGGGAGGCATATAAGAGCCAACCCACAACACTGATGTATCCTGAGCACTTGAAATAGATGCTGCAGAGTATGGTTTCAGTGTGGCTTGTGTGTTTGAACACTTGGGCCCTAGCTGTCTTGGAAGGTTGTAAAACTGTTGGACTGTAGCAGGAGAAAGTGGGTCACTGAGAATCAGACCTTGAACGTTGTAGCCCAGGCCTACTTCTGATCGAGCCCGAGCCCTCTGCTTTCTCATTGGCTGTGTAACGTAACCAACACCCCTACTGCTCCTATAGCCTCAAGCCGCTCCTGCCACCAAACCTTCCCTACCATGATGGACCATGACCATAAAATAAATCTTTTCTCTTTGAAGTTGCTTCTTGCCAGGTATTTGGTCACCAAGAAACCCAAACCCCATGAAACTAACCCATCCAGGAAGGACCTTATAAACACTATTCTCCATTTTCTAAAACAGGACATTGCACAGTGCAAGAACACAGTAGGTGTCAATAAAGTTGGTGTGAATAAGTGAACCTCGTTTATGTTGATCATTTTGCACATAGTACTCATTTAAGTCCCTCTTTCTAAAACTGAATGAAGTAGGTGCTATCCCTCTAGCAGATATATTACACACCCTATTAGACAGAGTCTGGGAGATTAAGAAGATACTTCAAGTGACAAACAAGAAGCTTGAACTCGTTTGTTGAACTCCAAAGTCTTGAGAGGTGCACAGTGCACATCAGTCAGGTAGATAAGCCACAGTGGGTTGAGCTTACACTAGCTCCTGCCTTCCACATGCCCACCCTGCTGAGGCCATTGAAGACCTTCACCGTATACTCACTCCCCTTAAGACCCACACTGACTCTGTCCCATCAGAAAGTGGGTTCCAGAATACATCACCCCATCTGCATTAGGATTCTGCTGCATCTAGGACAATTTACTTATCCAAATAGTAAGAGAATCTTCACTTTTCTGTTTTATTCCCAGGCCTTCCTAAGAGAAAGCTACCTGTAAGATCCATTCTTGGAGCCCCTGTGTATTTAGATGAAGCCCCTTACAACCCAACTGGCCACAGTTCTCTTCCCAGGCTCTCCAGTCTCTGTCAATCCAGTCAATCCATATTTTTCTCCTCTAGTAAGACTCCACGAATGTTCTGGACCACCTTGGGTTTCCCTTGGTTTATCATCCCACATTCCTGATGAGTCTCTGGCTTTAAGAATTGCCGTATCTTCCAGACACACTCTGCTTTCTGGCCCAGTGTGATCTAACAGGTCTTCTGTCACCACCCAAGAGGGCTCTCAGCCTTCAATGCTTGGGGATTCACCTGGGGGGGTCACCCAGGATCCCAATTACAGCAATGCCAAAGTTAAGCAACCTTTAAAGAGGTCCCATTAGGTACCTATTCTGGTCCTGACTTCACAGAAGAACATTATCTTTTGCCTTTCCATGACCTAGATTCTGCCCACTTCGCTGGTCTCATATCTCGCAAGTCACTGCTTCTGAGAATTGTCTTTAATGCTCTTGCTCTTCCCTGCCTATAATGGCCTCCATGCTCTCTAAAGGCTATAACCCCCATTTAACTCATCTTCTGCACTTTAATTCAGATGACACCTCCTCTAGGGAGCCTTTCTTCCGCCTTCACCTCTGGCAGAGCCTCCCCGCGCCCCATCCAATGCCCTCACAGCGCTCTTAGCATATCAGGCTAAAGTTCCAAACTCCTCAAGGACAGGACCCAGTTTGATTCCTTGCCAAGTAGATCACTACCTGACACAGAACTAGTGGTCCAGAAGAAGTGCAGATCACATTGCAAAGCTTGGTGGGATCTTCACCAGACAGAGGGCTGCTCTCCTTCCTACTGATGATCTGCATCTCTTTCTGGAGATTTAGTACCATTACCTCATTATGTTCTGCACCAGATGTCAGAGCAGAGCTGAGTCTGTGTGATTACAGAAGGAACGGTGGACCAGAGGACTTTTACCATAGCAGCTAAACAAGCAAGTTGTCCTCTGAGCTCCCAGGATTTCCTCCTCACCATGCTCAAACCAAGCCCAGACAGACCCTGAACCACATCCTCACAAGCCAGAGCAGACGATTCCCTCTAACCCAGATTGCATACCCAGAAAATGAGCATCGCCATTCACGGGACCATGAAGGCAGAGCTGATGGGTAAGCATGCTTCCTATATGAAAAACAAATGCAAAATAAGTTATCTCCCAATGGGGTTGGGAGATTCATTTTCATACATGAATAATAATAGCACATCAATATGGTACCTTGTTGGGTAAGGGAGCCCCGATGTTTTTCCATAGATAAATGAGAACTTCAAAAATCTCCTAAAATCCCAAGTTTTTCACAGGTTGTCACTTCTGTGCCTGGTCCTGAGGAGAAAGGGTGGTGATGAGAGAGACTTCCTATGCAGCTGTGACACTCTCTCTTCAGTGATGTGGTCTCAGAGCCATAAAGACACACTGTATTTCCAAGGCCTGTATGATCTTATTTCTTTGTAAATTGGATTAAGCTCTTTACTGTGTATTACCGATATTAAAAAAAGAATGAATTCACATCTTGCAAACACAGCAGAAAAGCAATCACTCCCATGGCAAAGAAGTCATTGGCCAGCGTCCACAAGAAACCAATTTTAACTTTCAAGCCCAATCAGCAGGCAGGCATGCTGGCTGATGGCAGGGTCAGCTCTAGGCAACACTGTGAGTTACATGATATGAGCTGTCAGCATCCCCTTTGTCCCCTCCCCCTCCTCCCTTCCCACTAACTTTCACTGCCTCTTTAACCCAAACAAACACACCATCCTCTCAGTCACTACAACCATCTGAAAAACAATAGAAGCCTGTGCACACGTCCCCATGAAGGTGAGGTACACAGTGGCCTAGTGTCCCAGGGGACAACTATCACCTGAGTGACAGACCAGAAAGCGCTGCTGTGAAAGGACTCAGTGGCAGAGTGTCCAGCAGATCTGAGACTCTGGGTTCCATCCTCAGGACTGGAAAAAGAGGACGAGAAGCAGGAGGAGAAAGAAGGCAGGAAGGGATATAATAACTTACATGGAGCTGTCTCTCCATTGTAAAGTTCTCTTGCCTCTGTGACCAGGGACTATTATTAAAGATCAGTCCTCATCCCCTCTACTTCAATTTCTCTACATTTTTATAAATGTGTCAGTCAGTTTTCCTGAGACAAAAGCACCTGGAGTAATAAATGTAAGGTATGTTTATTTTGGTCCACGGTTTGGAGGGTTTTGGAGAGTCACTTGACACTTTGGGACCTATGATGACCCAACACATCATGATGGAAACATGACCCCCTTCAATGACATGTCCCCACTAATGTAACTTTTCCCCACTAGGTCCTGTCTCCTAAAGGCTCCACCCATCCCAAGAGCACCACAGTCTGAAAGCCAAGCCTTTAGCTCATGGGTCATTCCAGATTCAAGCTATAGCAATTAGAATGGACTGGCAGAGGCAGAGACAGGAAGGTTAGAACTTCCAGACTTTGGGGCAGTCCCTTTCACTGCCCACTGCCATGACAGTAACGTGTCTTGGCCCCTTTAAATATGTTAAAGGGTTGGGATCAATACAAGGGTAAAGGAAAATGAACTATTTGTACAGCACTCCTGTAATCTAAATATCCATATTGAGAGAGAAATTAAATAGCATGCATTGATAAAAAAATAAGGTAGATCTATATGTACTGGTATAAAAAGTTCTCTATGGAAAGTAGTAAGCAACTGGATAATATATCCAGGATAGAAGGAGCTCACTAATGCAGCAAATATTCACATACACATGCACATCGCGCGCACACACACACACACACACACACACACACACGAGAGCACATGTATGGGAATTTTCATTATTTGTTCTGTAGATTTCTGTACTGTTTTTCCTTGGGTTCACAAGGAAAATGTTTTGGGTTTTTTTTTGTTTGTTTGTTTTCCATTTTGATTTTGTTTTAGCAAAAGAAAGGAAAGATGTTTCCACTCAAGGTAAATGACTACTTAAGTCCCCCAGTGGCTGAATAGTTAAAGATGACAGTATGGAACCGTGGCATGGCAGACCGTGCCCCAAGTTAGTGTCCCTGTGAAAATGGGCACAAAGATGGACCCATGGCTCTAGCTAGCTGAGTACTTGCTTGTAACCTACAGACCTCAAATATCCTGAAAATGACCTCTACCCTTTGAATCTGGATGGAAAATTCCGGCTGAGCACAGAGAGCTTGCTTGTGCTGTATCTGACTGGAATGCCAGACTCCAAATGAACCACCTAATAAAATTCACCTCAAGCATCAAGAAAAGAAAATATTTTGCACATCTCACTGTGGCACCTGGGATAAACACACACATGCATAGTTACCTGACTAATGAGCTTGCTTGAAGACAGTTTGCCTAAGGAGCCAGGAGGAAGGTGATCACAGACAGAGTACTTTTGCTCATGAAAATGCTGTCTTGGTTCAGTCAAATGCGCTGAAGTGCCAATTTTAGCTTGAGTGTGTCTGTTTCTCCTCTGCCTCAGGGGCAGGGAAGATTCTGGTTGGCAATCTGTCTTGGTTACTTTTCTATCGCCGTGGCGAAACACCATGACCAAGACAATTTATAAAAGGAAGCGTTTAGTTGGGGGCTCATGGTTCAAGACAGTTAGAGTCCATGACCATCACAGCAGGGAGCATGGCAGCAGCAGGCAGGCGGGCACTGGAGCAGTAGCTGAGAGTTCACAACTGATCTACAAGCAGAAGGCAAAGAGAGAGAACACTAACTCCTCAGTCTTTGAAATCTCAAAGGCCATCTGCAGTGACACAACTCCTCCAACAGGGCCACACCTCCTAACCCTTCCCACAGTACTCCATGGCTTCAGATCAAGCCCTCAAATATGGAAACCTTTGGAGGCATTCTTATTCAAACCACCACACAGGCCTCTAGTGTAGCCTGTAACTATTGCTGCCTACACTACATTTTGGTTCCCAATCCCCTCCTACGATGGTATCCCTGCCTGTCTCTAGGCACCTGGTTCTGCTCCTCCTTGGGGATGGTATAATACCTGGGCCAGAATCCCCTTGCTTTTGCTCTCTAAGCTCCTCCCAAGATAACAGAACATACATCTCTCCAGGCCAAACTGCTATCCCTAAGGGGAAATCACTTCCCTTTCCTTCCCAGTAATCTGATCAATGTAATGGCTCTGTGTAACCACTGACTGGAAGAATGAGTGTTGCACTGGCAAAACTCCACCCTGGGTGACCAGAGAGAGACCCAGTAGTGAGAATGAGGGCAAGACGGGAGCAGTGACTCACATCTGAGTACCAGTGTGCTTGGAAGCAGGAGGCAAGAAGACTGGGTTTGTGAGTAGCTTGGACTCCATGCACAGTAAGTTCTAGGCTAACCTGGGCTACAGTTTAAGACCCTATCTGAAAAGAAATCTCACCCCTTCCTTACTCATGATTATTCCTTTTTAAAAATTTTATTTTTACGTGCATTCTCACACACGTGGGTGTGTGGGTGTGTGTGATTTGCATGTGAACATGTGCTATATTTGTGAGCTCCTTCTATACTGGATATATTATTCAGTGGGTTTTTCTTTTTCATAGAGAACTTTTTATGCCAGTACATGTATATCTGCCTTATTCTTTAAAAAAAAAAGATACTGACGATGCCTCAATATTTAAAGCACTTCCCTGCATATGTAAGGGCCTGAGTTTGGCTCCCCAGAACCCACATAAAGGTAAACACATCGGTGCATGTCTGTAATCCCAACACTCCTCTGGAAAGATAGGCAGCGGAGACAGAAGACTCTCAACAGCTACAGGACAACTAGCCAGCTAGCTGGGCAAACTCAGTGGCAGACAAGAAGAAACCCTGTCTTAGACAATGTGGAAGTGGAGGTTCTCCCCTGACTTCCACACATGTGCTGTCACACACACACACACAAACATATATATGCACCTATATTCACACACATAAACATTCATGCACACAACAACAGCAGTAAAACAACATAAGGAACGATTGCAGAAGACACAGGGAGGAAGAGGAAGGGGTCTACTGTAGCTGCATGCAAGTGCCCTCTGCAGTGCCTGCAGAGACTGACAATGGAAGATGGAAGAACCAACCACAAGTTGGTTTGCTCGCTCACACACACACACACACACACACACACACACACTAGCATGGGGCCCTTAGAGTGATGCCTTAGCCTAAATAAATGATGTCCTTATATCAAGAAGAAATTTGGACTCAGCCATGTACAGACCATGTAAAGACTTGAGAAGACAGCCACTTACAAGTCAAGAAGAGAAGCCTAAAACAGATGCTTCCTTTATAGCCCTCAGGAGACAGCGACCCTGCCGCCACCCCTCCTGCCACTTTGAGCCTTCACGACCATGAGTGAATCCCTAAGGTTCAGACCATACCATCTGTAAACTGAAGCAGTCACTCATTATTTAAAAGGGGCGGGGCATGCTGTCATGAATCAGTGTGACCTGACTCCCCTTTTCAAGTACGGCTAGACATTTCCTTCTGGATCTCCTTCTGGTCAACCCAGACCCAAGGCCAACCAGACTATAGTACTGTGAGATTCCCTTGGGTGGTGGTTTTCATTTCTCCTCTTCAATATCAGGTCTTTCTGCAGCCATGGGAAGATGAAAAAGGACAGAGGGGCAGCAGATTTCTGGTCGAGTGGAGATTAATTAGAAGTCAGGAGATGGAGTCCGGACTGCACTCTTCTCTTCCAGTTCCTCCTTCCTCAAGCTTTGGTTTTTATGTGTGCACTGCCTAGGAAGACACAGTCAACCCACTATGGCAGCATAGACAACAGGAGAGGAGAGCTGTCCAGGACTGGAGGCTGGATGCCACTGACCTCTGCTTCTAAACATGGAACAGAAACACACAGTATCCTTAAGGCAGAAAGAGAAAGACACTTGTCCAGGAATGTGGCTGATAGGGAAGAGACATCCATCACCAAGACACACACACACACACACACACACACACACACACACACACACACCTTCTTTAGCATCCCCTTACTTGTATTGCACAACTTACAAGTCCAACCTTCACGGGTAACTGACCCCAGGATAACTGAATCGTTTGGGTCTGCTGTACCTTCGGTATCTTTTTTATTTTCTTAAAAGAAACATTACAGAGCTGAACATGTAAGATGGTTCTGGATTCACACCCACTGTCTGTGGAACAGCTTGAGGCTGACAAGATTAGCCTGCTGGAACACTCTGGGATCCGTTCAGCCTAAGCTGCTGCCCACACACCAGCCATGCTTACAGAGACTGTTTGCCGCAAGCAGCAGCTCACTTCATCTCCCCCATCTTGACACTTGGAACTGGTCCTTGCTGTCTTACCTGGGCTTGAGGACAGGGGCTTCCAGATTTACCTATTACCCACTCCCAGCTTTCAGGATATGGCCAAGGTGATTTCTCAGCATCTCCAGAGGCATACTAAGAGCCACACTTCTGTCCTTCCTCCTGCCCAGGACTACTCAATCACATGTGACTTTACAGGCCCTGGCATAGCTAGGTGTGGGGCAAGTTTCCCTACCCACCCCAGCTTGCTTCTCCCTCTATCCCTTCTTCCTGCACTATCCAAGAGATCCAGATGGAATGGGCCTTAAGGAACACATTTCTCCTTGGCTCCCCAAGTGAGTGTTTCCTAAGGCCTGTGAATCACAGACAGCTCCATGTCCCTGTGTACACCCCAAGGATGGACTCCCTGGCACCTGTTCAGAGCCAAGACTTCAGAAGATAGATCAGCTGAAAGAAATGTTTTCCTGCAACCCCAAGCAAGTCCTGCCTCAGTTACCTGGTCAGACGTTACATGAGCAACTGGCAGTAATTGTCTAATCTCTTCCCAGAGATTTCAGCTAGCTCCAAACTGTTGCGGCGAATAAAAACCAAAGAGATTCACAAGACATTCCAGGTGCATCTGAACACTTCGGGGAATTGTGCAGCCTGCAGGCAGATGAAACTTAGCTCAAATAAACATAAGGTAATATGTGTTGGCAAAAGTAATCTGAAGTGGGAGGGTACATCTGTGCACTCTAAATTGACTCCTGCCTCGGAGGATGGAGATCAGGGAATATCTCAGAATGGATGAAGTGGGCAGAGCAGCTAAGAAACATCCCAGAATAACCACCGCTCCACAAGGCAAATCAGATCTCACTCCACACGGACCCCATCAGTGGCTCAAGACGAAGCATATGACAGACTCCACAGTGCTACTTTCTGCTTTGAGGAATGGGGAGACAGCAAGGAATGGCCTCTGGATTTTGAGGGTCCCCTGTGAGTCAGAAAGGACACAGTGGGGGTAATTAGAAGCATGTGTCTGTTTGTTCTTTGATAGCACTGATACCAAGCCCTTGAAACCTTTGATACCAAGACGCATCATCTCCATCTGCCGTCTAACTCCTAGGGTCATGTTTAGACAAAGTGCTGACTTCTGAGCTACAGCAGCCTTGACTTCAGTCAAGACCCCACTTTCTTACAGGAAAATGATTGAAAAGCTGTATTATGGTGTTTTATATGCATATGCTATGAAAACATTTTAGTTTCTAGCATGGGAGGGGCGTATATTCACCTATACCCACATATATACGTGTGTATATATGATACATATTTATGTATACTACACCTATATACATACAAGTAAGCATGAATGTGTGTGTATTGTGTGTGCGTGTGTGTGTAATTGAGACTCCTGTGGCTGAGTCTCCATCTGGCATAGGTGACATGCCAGCAACAGGACTGGCATTTTAGAGGTAGCAGCCTTATAGGGCAGGAGGAGACTGGTACACATCTGGCAATCACACTTCTGCACTGGACCCTCACCTCTGAGTCTCTGACAAAAGGCATAGAAGGTATTTTACTCCTAACTCTCCCAGGCTTCTCAGAGAAGTGCCGATACCTTGGAACAGGGTG
>LOJH01015129.1:27442-42894 GCA_001685095.1 Ellobius talpinus | reverse complement strand
TATGTTGAGGTCTTTGATTCATTTGGACTTGAGTTTTGTGCATGGCAATAGATACAGATCTATTTGTATTCTCCTACATGTTGACATCCAGTTATGACATCCACTTGCTGAATATGCTTTATTTTTTCATTTTATATTTTAGCTTCACTGTCAAAAATCAGGTGTTTGTAGTTGTGTGAGTTGATATTTAATTCCATTGGTCCTCCTGTCTGTTTTTATGCCAATACCAGACTGTTTTCATTACTGTAAATCTACAATGGAGTTTGAAGTCAGGGATGGTAATGCCTCCAGAAGTTTGTTATACAGTATTGTTTTGGCTATCATCGTTTTTTTGTTTTTCCATATGAAGTTGAGTATTGTTCTCTTGAGGTCTGTAAAGAATTTTTCTGGGATTTTGATGAGCATTGCATTGAATATGTAGGTTGCTTTTGGTAAAATTGCTCTTCTTTTTATGTTAGTTCTACCTACCCAAGAGCCTGGAAGATCTTTCCATTTGCTGGTGTCTTCTTCAGTTTCTTTCTTCAAAGAGTTCAAGTACTTGTCATACAGGTCTTTCACTTGTTTGGTTAAAATTACCCCGAGATATTTTACGTTATTAGTGGCTATTATGAAGAGTGATGTTTCTTTTATTTCTCTTTCACCTTGTTTATCATCTTTATAAAGGAGGGCTATAGACTTTTTAAAGTTAACTTTGTATCCTGCTACATTACTAAAAGTGTTTATGAGTTGTAGGTGCTTCCTGGTAAAATTTTGGGGTTACTTATATATAGTATCATATCATCAACAAATAGTGTTTGATTTCTTCTTTTTTTGTTTTGTATCCCATTGATCTCCTTTTGTTGTCTTATTGCTATAGCTGGAACTTCAAATACTATATTAAATAAGTATAGAGAGATTAAACAACCTTGTCTTGTTCCTGATTTCAGTGGAATTGCTGTGAGTTTATCTCCATTTAGTTTGATGTTGGCTGTTGTCTTGCTGTATATTGCCCTTAGTATGTTTAGGAATGTTACTTGTATCCCTGCTCTTTCCAAGACTTTTATCATGAGAAGGTGTTTAGTTTTGTCAAAGGGTTTTTCAGCATCTAATGAGAGAAAAATGTGTTTTTTTCTTTCAGTGTGCATATATGGTAGATTACATTGATAGATTTTTGTTGAGCTGTCTCTTTATCTCTGGGATGAAGCCTACTTGGTCATGGAGGATGATTTTTCAGATGTGTTCTTGGATTTAGTTTGCCCATATTTTATCGAGCATTTTTGTATCAATGTTCATGAGTGAGATTGTTCTGTAATTCTCTTTCTTAGTAGTGTTTTTGTGTGGTTTGGGTAACACTAGTCTCAAAAAATGAGTTTGCCAATATTCCTTCTCTTTCTATTGTGTGGAACAATTTGTGGCACATTGGTGTTATTTCTTCTTTGTAAGTCTTGTAGAAGCCTGCAATGAAACCTTATGGTCCTGGGCTTTTTGTGTGTGTGGGGGGGAGACTTTTGATGACTGTTTCTATTTCCTTAGTGGTTATAAGTCTATTTAAATTGTTCATCTGGTCTTGATTTAATTTTGGTATGTGGTAGCTATCCAGAAAATTGTCCATTTTCTTTTGTGGAGTAAAGGTTTTTGAAGTATGACCTGATGATTTTCTGGGTTTCCTTCGTGTTCATTGTTATGTCCTCCTTTTCATTTCAGATTTTATTAATTTAGATACTATCTCACTGCCTTTTGGTTAGTTCTGATAAAGGTTTGTCCATTTTCCTGATTTTCTTGAAGAACCAACTCTGTCTTGTTGATATTTTGTACTGTTTTCTTTGTTTCTATTTTGTTGATTTTAGGTTTCAATTTGATTATTTCCTGTTGTATAGTCCACCTGGGTAAGTTTGTTTCTTTTTATTCTAGAGCTTTCAGGTGTTCTGTTAATTCAGTAGTGTGGGATTTTTTCCAGCTTCTCTATGTAGGCATTTAGTGCTAT
Source organism: Ellobius talpinus (assembly GCA_001685095.1). Lineage (NCBI taxonomy): Eukaryota > Metazoa > Chordata > Mammalia > Rodentia > Cricetidae > Ellobius > Ellobius talpinus. The sequence continues at coordinate 40,931 of LOJH01015129.1, read as the reverse complement.
GAACTTTCCTCTTAACACTGCTTTCAATGTGTCCCATAAATTTGGTTATGTTGTGTGATCATTTTTGCTGAATTTAGAAACTCTAATTTCGTTCTTTATTTTTCCTTGACCCATTGGTGGTTCAGGTGAACACTGTTCAATTTCCATGTTTTTGCGGTCTATCTGGAATTAGTTTTGGTGTTGAATTCTAAGTTTAAGCCATGGTGATCCATTAAAATACATGGGTTATTCCAATTTTTTTCTGTCTGCAGAGGTTTGCTTTGTTATCGAGTATGTGGTCAACTTTTGAGAATGTTCCATTGGGTGCTGAGAAGAAGGTATATTCTTTTATGTTTGCAGAGAATATTCTATAGATGTTTGTTAAGTTCATTTGATTCATAATATCTGTTAGTTTCCTTATTTTTCTGTTAATTTTCTTTCTGGCAGAACTGTCCAGTGGTGAGAGTGGGGTGTTTAGGTTTCCCACTATTAGTGTGTGGGGTTTAATGTGTTTAAATCTCTAATGTGCTTGATGGGTTTAAGCTTTAGTAATGTTTCTTTTGCATATGCAGGAGCCCTTGTATTTGGGGCATAGATGTTCAGAATTGAGATTTCCTCTTGATGATTTTTTTCTGAGAGAGATATGAAATGTCCTTCCTTTTTTATTTTGTTTGGTTTTAGTTTGATAATATTTTGTTAGATATTAGGATAGCTACACCAACTTGTTTCTTAGTTTCATTTGATTGGAAAACTTTTTTCCAACCTCTAATGTGATTTCTATATTTGAGGTTGAGATGTGTTGTAGGCAGAATGATAGATTCTGTTTTTCATATCCAATCTGTTAGACTGTGTCTTTTGTGTCTTTTTATAAGTTAGTTGAGTCCTTTTATATTAAGGGATATTAATGACCAGTGATTGCTAGTTCCTGTCATTTTAGTTTTTGTTGGTGGTAATGTTATTGTGTGTGTTTTTTCCCTTCTTTGGTATTTGCCTCTGTGAGATTATCTATTGTCTATATTTTGGTGGATATAGCTGACTTTCTTGGGTTGGAGTTTTCCTTCTAGTACTTTGTGTAGGCCTGTATTTGTGTCTAGGTATTGCATAAATCTGGTTATGTCATGGAATATCTTGTTTTCTCCATCTATGCTAATGAAAGTTTTGATGGATATAGTATGTTGGGCTGGCATTGTGGTCTCTTAATGTCTGTATAACACTTGACCAGAACCTTCTGAATTTCACTGTTTCCATTGGAAAGTCAGGTGTAATTCTAATAGGTCTGCCTTTATGTTACTTGGCCATTTTCCTTTGCAGCTCTTAATATAGTCTTTCCTTATTTTGTATATTTAATGTTTTGATTATCATGTGGTGAGGGCTTTTTGGTTTTTTTTTGGTCAAGTCTATTTGGAGTTCTGTAAGCATCTTGTATCTTCATACGCATATCCTTCTTTAGATTGGGAAAGTTTTCTTCCATGATTTTGTTAAATTTATTTTCGGTGCCTTTGAGTTGGACTTCTCCTTCTTTTATCTCTATTATTCTTAGGTTTCATCTTTTCATGGTGTCCCATATTTCCTGGATATTTTGTGATAAGCTTTTGTTAGATTTAATATTTTCTTTGATTGACGAATCTATTTTCAATGTCTAAGATTCTTCCATTTCTTGTATTCTGCTGTTTATGCTTGCATTTGTGGTTACTGATTGATTACTCATACTTGCCATTCCCAGAATTCCCTTGGTTTGTGTTTTCTTTATTGTCTCTATTTCAGTTTTCAAGTNTTATTCTTAGGTTTCATCTTTTCATGGTGTCCCATATTTCCTGGATATTTTGTGATAAGCTTTTGTTAGATTTAATATTTTCTTTGATTGACGAATCTATTTTCAATGTCTAAGATTCTTCCATTTCTTGTATTCTGCTGTTTATGCTTGCATTTGTGGTTACTGATTGATTACTCATACTTGCCATTCCCAGAATTCCCTTGGTTTGTGTTTTCTTTATTGTCTCTATTTCAGTTTTCAAGTCTTGAATTGTTTCTTTCTCCCATTTTATTGTTTTTTTCTTGATTTTCTTTAAGAGATTTGTTGATTTTTTCCATTTTTTTGTCTTTTCCTCCACTTCTTCGAGAGAACTTTTTATTTCCTCTTTAAGGGCCTCAAACATTTTCCTAAAGTTATTTTTTAGGTCATTTCTTCTGCTTCATCTGTGTTTCAGTGTTCAAGAATTGCTGTTGTAGAGCCACTAGCTTTTGGTGGTGTCAGGTTGCTCTATGTGTTATTGAGAGTGTTCTTACCTTGTTGTCTACCTATCTTTTCCTCCAATTGGTGCAGTTGGGTCTATGTCTCCGATGGTCTCTCCTCCAGGTACCAGTGAATCCAAGGCTCAGACGGTCGCTCCTCATGGTGGAGTCGGGGCCAGGGTTCTAATAACTGGAAGTTGGATCTGCTCGTGCTAGCTCTGGTGGAGGGTGGGCAGGCACATCTTCCTTGTTTACTGGCTCTGGTGGAGGTCAGGTGGGTGGGTGGCATGCTTTCCCTGTTTGTCTACCTCATTCCAAGATGGTGATTCGTCCTCCAGTAATCTCAGAATGAGACTTTTATATGTATTTTAAACAGGTCTCTCCTGGTGTTTTTGCTACATTGTTTTTTACTACAGCAGAAATGTCAAGTCTCTGGCTGTAATAGTTGCCTCTGAAAGCCTCCAACAGCAGCTAAGAAATTTAAGAGAACATTTTTGACTTCTCATTGGAAACCTGGCTAAAGAGAAAGATTTGGAATGCCTTGGTGGACATTAGACAATTTCCTTATCGCCTATAGTCATAAAGTGTGTGATAGGAGATGATTATAAGGGTTATAAAATCACAATGTCAGTTAATTGTGGGAACCTCAAGGTACCCTCACTAACAGTTGTTCATAGATCCTGAAACCTAATGTACAGAAACATTTCAATGAAAGAATTTAAAACCAAGAATTTGGAATCCCTAAATCTTCCTGAATTTTATTTTCTAATAAGAGCACCCCTCCTCAACAGTCTTACACTCCATAAGATTACTTATCTTTGACCACAGACACTGGTAGTGCACAATTCTCTGGAATATACAACCTATTACGCCCATGAGTTGAGAACAAGAAATATATTTTATACTCAAACAGCCCCAAAGTAGAAATAACAGACCTGGTGTGAATAAAATAGCCTTGACAAAAAGAGCTACAGAAATCTGGTAATCCAAATATTAGTAAAGTTATGTTGCCTGAAGAAAGAGTTGGGAAATACTCAGATGTTCTAAGAGTAACAACAGGTGGGCTGTGAACTGAAGCCAAAGATGAAAAATTGCCTCATGATTTAATGGTCAGAAGTGGCATTTGAGGCCAGAAGAAATCCAGATATATGGTCTGTGGCACAGTGTGGGGGCATTCATTAGGAGCTTGATATGTTATTAAGGTTTCCCAGTCATGATAAAAAAATAAAAAAATAAAAAAGACCTAACAGAAACCATTTGGGAAAAAAAACTGTTTTAGGTCTCACTTTGAAAGGCTGAAGTTCACAGCTGACTTGCTTCATTGTTTCTAAGCTCTGGTGATGCAGGTCATCGCTGCAGAAAAGCCTGGCAGAATAAACTCGCTGCCTCCACAGCACTGAGGAGCAGAGAAAGAGAGAGATCTGAGAAAGAAAAAAGATTCATTTTCCTTTTAAAGTCATGACCCTGTGACTAACTTCCTCCAGTAAGACCTCGCATTCTGATATCTCTTACAGATTCAAAAGGCTGACACTTTTGTACACACTACATTTCTATGGCACCACCAGCTGGGCACCAAGTCATCAACAAGTGAACTTTTGGAACATTTTATACACACACACACACACACACACACAAAAACAAAACAAAAAAAAACGAACAAACAAAAAGCACAGCCTGCTTTCTTTGTTCTTAAGAATGTATTCTTAGAAAGTAAAATACTTTTTAGGTTTGTTCCAATAAGTTAAGAGTCATTACAGTTGGCCAAGTTATTACATTAAATAATGGCATGTCTACACCAGTATTCAGTGCAATAATTTGTTCTACAATAGTGGAAGACAACAAGTCATTATCAAATGACTTGCAAATTTCAAGTGAGTTGGTGTTTTTATTTTATCCACCATTAATTTATTTCTTGGTTGTGAATGGTGTTGCATTGCTTCATGCCTGATTAGGGGATTTGGTAAACAGAATTTTAGAAGAGAAAAATTAATATCTGTTCACATATCTGTGCTGATTTCTTTAGCATTCTTATCAATAAAGATAATCACATTCAGAAATGACAGACTATCTGACTGCCTCACATAATTCAACTCTTCTACTCTTGGTTCTGTGTGGTCCAGAGGGATCTTGAATGCCATATTACTCTTCAAAATATATCATTGCATTTTAATGATGATATGCTAACTAACTAACTGTGGTGGGTGTTCTTGGTTGTCAGCTTCATTGCATCTGGAATTAACTAAATTCCAAGTGGCTGGTCACATCTTTGGGATATTTTCTTAATTAATCATTTGAAGTGGGAAGACTCACTTCCAGTCTGAATCTTCTCAGGTGGGAAGATCCACCTTCTGCTGATTGCCTATGTAAAGGACATGGAAGAAGAAGGCTTGCTTTCTCTCTGCCTATTTGCTTTCACCTATCTAGTAAGTCCATTACTTCACTGATATTAGGGGCATCCTTCTTTGGGATTCCAACATATACTGAAGCCTAGGTGAGACATTTAGTCTTATGGACAGAACAGCTACTGGATTCTTGGAATTTCCATTAGTAGACAGCCATTGTTAGACTAACAAGACAACAGCCTGTAGGCCATGCTAATAATTCCTCTTTCTCTTTGTTTTTGCCTCTATCTGTCTTTCTCTCTCCATTTTTTATATTCATTCTATAAGTTCTGTTCCTTTAGAGAACCCTGACTAATATGTCGACAATGATTGATTGTTGCAAAATCTTGCAGCCTGAATAAGTAACAAACAGGCAAGACAATGTGAGATAGACTTTGCCGTGTTACGAGGACAGCTACATCTGTGCACTATTTATGAAAAAGGCTTGTGATGGGATGTCCCTTCTCAGTAAAAACCAAATTACATCATATCCTATGAGCAAAGAATGGAAGTGTTGATTTGCATTCTTGAATTCATTCAAAGAAACGCATATCATATTGATGACTTCTGTTCTCATCTGTTTACCAGACTGTTTATGTTGGAGGCTGGAGGGAGAAAGGACTTTATTACAGAAAAGGGACCAGTTGGTCTGTTATTTGAATCTCATTATTCACTGCACTCAATAGTGAAAGTAGAAGAGTTATTAAGGATTCAGAGCCAGGATTTGTCCCAGGTTCGGGTCCTTTCCCTGGGAGAGGCTGGTTATGGAAGATAAGGAACAAATACAAGGTCTTTCGTGATTGGATCATATTTGATCACTGAATGATCATGTTAGGCATTTGAAAAACATTTGTTAAAAAAGGCAATCAATGTAATGCTTTAAAATGTTTTTATGTGTACAAGTGTTTTATTCTAAAAATATTCATATATTTTTCAAATATGGATGGCTTTATGTCTGTGCTTGGTGCCTGTAAAGTCCAGAAGAAAGAACTGGATGCCAGGACCTGGTGTGACAGATGACTGTGAGTCTCCATGCCCATGCTAAGAAATAAAGCCCAGTCCTCTGCAAGAGCCGGAAACACTCTTAACCGCTGAGTTATCTGTCTAGCTCTGAAATAGGAATTTTAAAATCAATTTTCACCATTAAAACACCATAATCTTAATAATATACTTACTTAAATGAAAGGAATTATGATTAAAAAACATTCTTAGGAAAAATAGTTTTCTGAAAAGTGACTAGGAGTTAAGCATTCATTCACACATTATCAAGACACCCAAGTCGCTTCAGGGACACATTGCATGTCAGACTCTTTGTCATTCAGTCTCTTCAGTGACAAGTAATTACACATACAGAATTAGCAGACCTGACATAGTTGGCCAATCATATTTTCATTTATTTGTAGATCTAAGGTGTGAAACTAAGACGTGTGGCAGGTATTTCTTTTTCTTCCATTCTTTTTTTCACTAAGTTTAGAAGGCAGCATTATGCAAACACTCCACCACCATGCCACACTGCCACCCCAAAGTTTCAGCACATGTGTTTGACATTGAACACAGGTTGGCATGGAAAACACTTCTGCTTTCATTGCTTAGCATCTTCATTTCTAAATTGGGATAGTTATGTGATTGACTTTAATAGGGGTAAGGATTAGTATTAGTTAATTACAAACTTAATCTATGTTCTACAGTAAGTTTCCTTAAAATTGAACAAAGGTACAGCTGTGTTTACTGTCTTTATGATGACTAATTGGATGAATGAAGCTGAACAAAGTCTGACAATATTTAAAACTATTTAATTGTCTCCATATTGATTTAACAATGTAAGTGTTCTATCAACCATAAAGAAAGGATATTAAATGATCCAAAGTTAATTAGCTTTCAATGCTTAACCAGTCTTTTGAGCTTAAAAGCATAACAAGAATTTTTTTAAAGTATGATTTTTCTTAGCTTGGCTTAAGAGTAATAAAAACACTAACCATTATTTAATGAGGCATAAGTAAGTGCAATGGAGCTTAAAATTTTTGCTGAAATTTCAGTTTCGTGAGACATAAGACTTCCTTTGATTTCTGATTACAGGGATGTTGCTTAATTTCTGAAAAATTAATCCCTTATGTGTCAGAGGCTATGGTAATATTCAGCATATGGCAACTGATAATCCAAATGTCCCCCCACCAGAGGAGAGAGTCTGATGGACAATACTCCTGTCCAGGGAAGGCCTACAGGAATATTGATCGTGGAAACTGTTACTCACTTTTGCTAAGGCAGCTTGGTATCTCCCCAATTACTGCATTGTAGAGTGTAATCTCATGTGATGTGTATATGTAATACCTTGATTACATCTAATTCTTATGAGCATATATATCTGTGGGTGGTCAGGAAGATGATTTTTCATTTAGTTATACAGTGTTGATATATAGAACATATATTACAGCATGCTCATAACTGGATCCATTTCTTCCACAAGGACTGTGGACACTTACTAGTCTGACTTGTTCTTTTGCTCAGATTAACTGCACACAATTAGCTCACTTTCACGTCAAATTAAGTTCAAACTAGACAAAAGGCTTTTTGTAAATAGGTCATAAGTTTGGAGCTTTGCAGTTATTCACAGGATCAGAGTCACAAATGTCTGCCCAGGTTGAAGGGCATGCAAGTTCTTTGCTAGCCAAGTCCATTAGCAATGGACCTGTGTCTCAGTGATTGTCACTGGACACACACACACACATGCATGTGCACACACAAAAAACTTGTTGCATTTTGACCTCTAAATATGGAGAAAAGGGTAATGAAAATGAAACTTTTTGTAAATAAATCAGTCTGCTGTTTTATACCAGCTTTCTGTATAATGCTATGTAGCCACTCAATAAATTCTCTTTAATTAGCAGTCAACCACTAAAAGATAATTAGAGGGGTAGTTTTTGCTTGTTTGTTTGGGTTATTTTGCATTTTCATTTATCAGAAGTCTTAGCCTGGCATGTTGGTGCACACTCATAACCAAAACATTTGGAGGGCTGGAGGTCTGAGTTAACCTAACTTGAAAATAAGTAAAGTTTATGTTTTGTTCTCCCTTTGGGTATGTCATTATATATACTTGTCTTTTTATTTTCATTTTTGTTTTTTCAAGACAAGATTCCCATGTGAAATAGTCCTAGCTATCCTTGAACTCACTCTGTAGACTAGACTGGCCTCAAACTCACAGAGATCTACCTGCCTCTGCTTCTCAAGTGCTGGACTTAAAGGCATGCACTACCACCACCTGGCTAGGAATGTTTTTGACCAGTGTAGATTGCACCTATATTTCTGAACATGGAATAAATAATTGCCTGTAACATTCACAGTCATATATTTTTCCTATACAATTAAAAATAATGTTAGATATTGAGATATGAATAAGTAAGAAGATCATTCTCAGTTTGTGTGATCTAAGTTTAATTCATATCAATCAAAATAACATTTTCAGTGTTCCAGGTTTTACATTTAATTCTTTGATTCAACTTGATTAAACTAGGGTTGATTTTTGTGTAGGGTGAGAGATGTGAGCTTAGTTCTATTCCTATACACGTGGACATAATGTTTTAACAGTACCATTTATTGAAGATGCTGTCTCTGTTGGTAAGTGTTATGTCAACTTGATACAAACTAAAGTCGTCTAAGAGAAGAGAACCTCAATTAAGATAACATCTCCTTAAGATCAAGCTGTAGGCAGGTCTGTAGGACATTTTCTTAATGATGTGGGAGGACTCAGCTATTGTGGGTGGGGCCATCCCTGGACTGGTGGTCCTGGGTTCTATAAGAAAACAGATTGAGAAAGCCATGGGGAGCAAAGTGCAGCACTACTCCATAGCCTCTGCATCAGAGCCTGCTTCCATGTTCCTGCTTTGTTTGAGCTCCTGTCCTGATTTCCTTCAAAGAGGAACAATGATTTAAAAGTATAAGCAAAATAAACTCTTTCCTTTCAAAGTTGTTTTGGTCATAGTGTTTCATCACAGCAAAAATAAAACTGCCTAAGGCAGTCTTTTCTCTAGTGTGTATTTTGGCTTCCTTTCCAAATACTATATTGTAGTTGCATGAATCTATGTGCATGTTTTCTATTTTGTTCCATTTTTTATACATGTCTGTTTTTTGAGCCAGAACCATGATGTTTTTATCTTTATATATTTGTAAAATATCTTGAACTCTATTATGGTAATCCATGCAATATGATTCTTTTTTCTCAATACTGTTTTGTTATTTTGGCAACAAATACTGACAAGGATGTATAGAAAGCTTAATTGCTATTGGTGGGATTGCAAGCTTGCACAGTCAATACTGAAGTCAGTGTGGAGGATTTTCAAAATGTTGAAGCTAGATCCACCATATGACCCAATCAAGCCACTTCATGACATGTGCCCTAGGAACTGGACATCTTATGCCATGGATCCTGTTCAGCTATATCACTCCAGTTACAGTAACTAGGGAGTAGAAACCACATGATGGTTCCTCAGGCAATAGCAATGGAAGACCTAGGCAATGACAAGGCCAGTTGACACACCAACATACACACACGTGTATATGAAGAGGTTATGGATTTGAGAGGTAGTATGTTATGAATTTGAGAGGCAACCAGGAGGCATTGGAGGGAGAAATAGAGAGGTAAAATGCATAAATACAGCACTCATATATAAAATTCTCAGAAAATTAAAATAAATGAATATTATCTTTTTATCTCTTTTATCCCAGTATTGATAGTTTTGGACTTAATTTGATAAGCTGTCATTTGTTTCATTAATGAGTTATTCGTTTTCTGCCCTTAACTGTTTTTGTTTGTAACTATGGTAACAATTTTTGTAAAGTACATTGGTGGACCTTTATTGTTGAAAATAAAAACAACTTGGTCCTGTTAAGTGATGGGTTCTTTTAAATATTAGGAATTCAATTTATTTGTAATCATAGAAAAAAATGAAACAGAGCTTTTGTTATGTTTTAATTTCCGGAAAACTTTCTGAAGAAGAAATAATGTGTTTTAAAGGGCTATAAAAGCGATACCATCATGTTTGTTTACAACAAGATTCCTTAATCAATTACTTGAAATACTTTCTAAAAATCATTTATTTTATTTTTTGAGATATAATATTCTAACAGCATAACACTCCATCTCATCCAATTTACAATGTAACAAACTTCTTAGATTTTAACTTTGCCTGTTTTTTCAAGATAATATAACACAAAAGTAAACTAAATTAAATTCTCTATATACGTTCACACTATGATTTGAAAACTGTTATCTTATGGTGTAATATTCATAAGATATACAAGAAAGAAAAGGACAAGCATTCCTAGTCCAGTAGTATTGATATATACACAAGCATTCTTTTCAGCCAGAGAAACCAATACCAATAAATCCATAACAATGTTGTTGAAAAGGATCAACAGCTATTGCTTTGTTATTCTCTATTGCTTTCTGCCTTCTGGAAGTCGATTACAACATTTGGAGAACAGCTGCTCTGACTTACCTTCCCATGGTGATTTGGAATATCCTGACAATGATGTATTTTTAGACCTAGACAACCCACCTCTGTAAACGCAGCAGAGTAACATGTTGTAGCTTACTAATAAGTGCATTTTGTTTTATTATATATTTTAAAAGCCTTTGTAGGCATGATATGAACAGGAGGGTTTTAAATGACATATATATATATATATGATAATTTGGGTATATATTTTAAAATCTGAAAACATGGAGTAACTAAGTGTTTGAGAAGAAGATATCTCTGAGAAAGGATGGACTAGGAAACTGAAGAACTGAAGGTGGAAACAATCTCGCATCTGTATGTTATCAATTATCTACTTTTGTAATGTGTTTTAAATACTCATATTCCATATTGAAAATGATATTAAATAGCACTAACCCACTGCCCCCAAATGTGTCCATAATAGTCTGTATGCTGCATCTCCTATTTACTTATAACTGAGACATTGCTTACAACCTAGTGGGATTTTAGATTAGAATAATTTATTATACTGTAATGGGATATTTAGCTTATGAAACTAAGTCCTTTGTCAAAGAGTATTGCATACACAAACATCAAGATGTGTACAGATTTTGACATGGTCACAAAAGCCACTGGAACCTACACTATGCTGTGATTTGAAGGGTAGTTCACAGGTTTGATTAGGATGGAGCTAAATGATATGTGTCCTATCCATTTAAACAGAGTGAGTGAAGCCAGTCAGCAATGAATGTGATGTTAATGCTATCAGATATTGTTAGTATTATTAATATTTATCAAAGTTATTCACTTATTCTACATCCCGCCTGCAGTTTCCCCTCCCTCCTCTCCTCCCTTCCCCCATGTTTCCCTGTCCCCCATCCACTATTCCTCTGTTTCTGTTCAGAAAGGGGCAGGACTTCCATGGGTGTCAGCAAAGCATGGCATATCAATTTGAGGTAGGACTGAGCTCCTCAACCTTGTATTAAAGCTGGGCAAGGCAACCAAGTATGAGGAATAGTTTCCTGGAAGGCAGCCAAAGTGATAGAGACAGACACTGTTCCAAAAACTAGGGGTCCCACAAGTAAACCAAGCTACACACCTGTATGTAGAGGGTCTAGGTTGGTCACATGCAGCTCTCTAGCTGTCTGTCCAGAATCTGTGAGCTCCTATGAGCCCAGTTTAGTTGTTCCTGTGGGTTCTCTTGTGATGACTTTGACCCACGCACCCTGGATCAGACAATCCTTCCTTCCTCTCTTCAATAGGATTCCCTGAGCTTGAGAGTAATTAATGACAGAGACTTCTTGATGGGGTGGGGTACTTTGGGGTCACATAGAAACCTAGTACAAAGGAAACTTCTACAAATCTACAATGTTGACCCCAGCTGAGATTCCTAGCAATAGTGGATAGGTAGCCTGAACTAGCCATCTTCTGTAACCAGATTAGTAACTATCCCAATTATCATTAGAAAGCCCATGGCTTTGCATAATAGTTTAGTGAACTCTCATAAATGTGCCCCATTTTTGCTGTAGTATTGGAATAAGAAGTCTGGTGTGGGAAATTTTAAATAAAGTCAGATATAACATGGCAGATTTTGTTTCAGTCTGTGCTAACATTTTGTTTTCTTTCAATGAATCATACATTTTCCTTTTTAAAAAAAATGCTCAGTAGTAGAAATCCTCCTGACCTATGCAGTTAACATCCTTTGATCCTCAAATCTTGTCATCGTTTTCATGTAAGCACCTGTTCTATGAACTTGTTTTCTGGTCAATAATTATTTATTTCTGCAAACAGGACATTAATATTCCACTGGGTGTGTTGGGATAATTGCAAAAAAAAGAAAGTTCAGATAAAATGTTGACTTTCATCTTTCCACTCACAGAGATGAAGTGATTGTACAAGTACACAGAGGAAGGAAGAGATGGGGCCTGGACTTGATCTTGCTTCTCATCAGGTCACCCACATTTGTTTCATGCTTTACTGTGAACTGTAAAATCACTGGTGCTCAGCTGTGGGAAAGGAGAAAAAGCAAGGTGTGTGTATGTTAAAAAGACTATACTCAGCCTTAGGTGTTCTGAAAGGATCAAAGCAGTTACTTGGAGCTTCTACATCTCATGGGGCCATTACACACAGAGAATCACAAATACATGATAAATGTGGAACCAACAGTCACTTTATCTCAGTTCGTCTTCAAACAAACATGGGACTTAGCTACCTTACAGATAAAGAAATTGAGATTCAAGTAATGTCTTTAATGTTATAGAGGAAGTAACTGGCATAGCCAGAACACACATTCAGGTCTTTTTGAGCAGCATTCATGCAAGATGGTCACTTTTGTAGACCTCAGGGTTTGCAGCTATGCTGGTGGCTTAACTTTCACTTTCTAAGGCGCATCAGAAACCATTCTATTTTCATATATAACTATTAGAATATTGATGAGGTTTATTTTTCATCAAACAAACTTAACAGTTGGATGTTTATTGTAGTATAATGATAAATTTAAAAGTAAACACATTATAGAAATTTCAAGGAATATGTGTAACTACAAACTCGCTAACCCAACAGAGTACACAAATTTAAAATTTGATGATATATGAAGTTTGATTTAGCTACTTTCCAATACTAACTAGCAACTCCCAAATGCACTTAATTTTAACATATTAATTGTTTTTAATTATATGTTGTAGAAAATAGAAAATCTTTGAGTTTTTAAAAATATTTGTAATTTTTTAGCATTATTTATAGTGAATATTTTATTATCCATATCTTTATCGGATATATATATATACTTATTGCTAACTAAGCATAATGGTATAGATACGTTCATAATAAATATCTGAAAAGAATTATACACAGAAATGACTATTTTTTGTATGTTTTATAAAATCTACACTGAAAGTGTTTATCACACATTGAGTAATTTTACTTATTAATATCAAACTACGTTTATTTTTCTGTAATTAAAGAATTTGTGTAAAATTATAATGCTGTGTTTTTTTATAATTCATTTCAAAATTCCATCTCTTGCCATGTGTCAGGGCCCGTGGGCCCTAACATAGAAATTTTTTTTTCCTAACTGGACCGGTACAGAGGCGCGAGAAATAACCAGACACAGTTTACACAGACATCTTGGAAGGGCATTGCAGTGCACAACGCCTGTCTGCATTCTATGCGCTACCATACAGTTCGCGAGCTTCGGGCAAGGGGCTGGAGGTTGAAACATACAAACACACAGAGACACGGACCACGTCACTGGTAAGAAGCCCTTTATTCAATAGCACCATGGAGGCTTATATAGCCAACAGTCGAGTGGGCCAACAGGTGAAAACCTTATCCTCTGATCCTTAAGGCCAAGGCAACACGTGCTTGTGAAGTAGAGCTGGTAAACAACTTTGACACAGCTTTTAGTAACTCAAATCAGAAGGAAAG
>LOJH01015129.1:4218-23658 GCA_001685095.1 Ellobius talpinus | reverse complement strand
ATTGTACAGGATTGTTTGGGCTATCCTGGGTTTTTTGTTTTTCTATATGAAGTTAAGTATTATTCTTTCAAGGTCTGTGAAGAATTGTGTTGGGATTTTGTTAGAGATTTTTTGAATCTCTAGATTGCTTTTGGTAGGATTGCCATTTTTTAATATTGACCCTACCTATCCAAGAGCATGAGAGATAATTCCATTTTCTGATATCTTCTTCAATTTCTTTCTTCAAAGACTTAAAGTTCTTGTTGAACAGGTCTTTCACTTCTTTGATTAATGTTACCCCAAGAAATGTTATGTTATTTGTCGCTATCGTGAAGGGTGATGTTTCTCTGATTTCTTTTTCAGTTTCTTAATCATTTGTGTATAGGAGGGATACTGATTTTTTGAGTTGCTCTTGTATTCTGCCACATCACTGAAGGCATTTATCAGCTGTAGGAGTTCCCTAGTGTGGTTTTTGGGGCTATTTATGTAGACTATCTTATCATCTGCAAATAACGAAAATTTGACTTCTTCCTTTCCAACTTGTATCCCCGTGATCTTCTTTTGTTGTCTTAATCCTCTAGCTAGAACTTCAAAAACTATATTGAATAGATATGGAGAGAGTGGACAAACTTGTTTTTTCTTGATTTTGCTAGAATTGCTTTGAGTTTCTCTCCACTTAGTTTGATATTGGCTGTTGGCTTGCTGCATTCTTTTTATTATGTTTAGATACATTCCTTGTATCTCTGATATCTCCAAGACCTTTATCGTTAAGGGATGTTGGATTTTGCCAATGCTTTTTCAGCATCTGATGATATGGTCATATGTTTTTTTGTTTTACATTGATACATTTTTATCTGTTGAACAATCCCTACATCTCTGGTATGAAATCGACTGGCTCATGGTGGGTGAATTTTTTGATTTGTTCTTGAATTCGGTTTGCCAATATTTTACTGAGTATTTTTGCATTAGTGTTCATGAGGGAGATTGGTCTGTAATTCTCTCTTTTGGTTGAGTTTTTGTGTAGTTTCGGTATCAGAGTGACTGTAGCCTCATAAAAAGAGTTTAGCAGTCTTCCTTCTGTTTCTATTATGTGCAACAATTTGAGGAGAATAGGTATTGGCTCTTTGAAGTTTTGGTAGAATTCTGCACTGAAACCGTCTGGTCCTGGGCTGCTTTTTTTTGGTTGGGGGCTTTTGATGACTGCTTCTATTTCCTTTCAGGTTATAGGCTTATTTAGATTGTTCACCTGGTCTTGTTTTGATTTTGGTATGTGGTACCTATCCAGTAAACTGTTCATTTTATTTGCTAATTTTGTGGAGTACAGATTTTTGTAGTATGACCTAATGATTCTCTGGATTCCCTCCTTGTCTATTGTTATTCCCCCCTTTTCATTTCTGTTTTTATTAATTTGGATGGCATCTCTCTGCCTTTTGATTTGATTAGTTTGGATAAAGGTTTGTATATCTTGTTGATTCTCTCAAAGAACCAGCTGTGTTTCATTGATTCTTTGTATTGTTTTCTTTGTTTCTATTTTATTGATTTCAGCCCTCAATTTGATTATTTCCTATCATCTGTCCCTCCTGGGTGAGTTTGCTTCTTTTACTTCTAGAGCTTTTGGGTGTGCTGTTAAGTCGCTAGTGTGAGAGTTCTCCACTTTCTTTATATAGGCACATAGGGCTAGGACCTTTCCTCTTAGCATTGCTTTCATAGTGTTCCATAGGTTTAAATACAT
Organism: Ellobius talpinus; assembly: GCA_001685095.1. Classification (NCBI taxonomy): domain Eukaryota; kingdom Metazoa; phylum Chordata; class Mammalia; order Rodentia; family Cricetidae; genus Ellobius; species Ellobius talpinus. Next base: position 21,947 of record LOJH01015129.1, on the reverse strand, counting down.
TGTGCCTTCATTTTTGTTGAATTCTAGGTAGTCTTTAATTTCTTTCTTTATTTCTTCCTGTCCTACTGGTGATTCAATTCTATTCAACACTATTCAATATCCACGAGTTTGTAGGCTTTCTGGAATTAGTATTGTTGAATTCTAACTTTAAACCATGGTGATCTGATAAGATGCAGGAGGTTATTCCAATTTTTTATATCTGTTGAGGTTTTCTTTGTTACCAACTTGAGGTACTGAGAAGGAGTATTCTTTTGTGCTTGGGTGAAATGCTCTCTAGAAGTCTGTGATGTCCATTTGAGTCATGGCATCTCTTATTCCTCTTATTTCTCTGTTAAGTTTCTGTCTGGTTGACCTGTCTCTTGGGGAGAGTGGGGTGTTGAAGTCTCCTGCTATTAGCGTGTGGGGATTGATGTGGGATTTAAGCTTTAATGATGTTTCTTTTATGTATATGGGTTCTCTGGTATTTGGTGCATAGGTGTTCAAGATTGAGACTTCATCTTGATGAATTTTTCCTGTGATTAGTATGAAATATCTTTCTCCATTTCTTCTGATTGATTTTAGCTTGAAGACTATTTTGCCAGATATTATAATAGCTACACCTGCTTGTTTCTTAGATCCATTTGATGGGAAAATCTTTTCCCAACCCTTTAGTCTGAGGTAATGTCTCTCTTTGAGGTTGATGTGTGTTTCTTGTATGCAGCAGAAGGCTGGATCCTGCTCTTATATCTGTTCTCTTAGCCTGTGTCTTTTTATGGGTGAATTGAGACCTTTGATATTATGATATATTAATGACTAGTGATTGTTAATTCCTGATATTTTTCTAATTCCTGGTAGTGTTTGATTGTGTGTTTCCCTTTTTTAGGGTTTGCTGACGGGAGGTTATCTATTGTCTGTGTTTTTGTGAATACAATTAACTTCCTTGCATTGGAGTTTCTCTTCTATGACTATGTGGGGCTGGATTTGTGGATAGGTATTGTTTAAACCTGGTTTTGTTATGGAATATCTTGCTTTCTCCATCAATGATGATGGGTATAGTAGTCTGGTCTTGCATCCGTGGTCTCCTAGTGTCGCAGCACATCTGTCCAGGGCCTTCTGTCTTTTATGGTTTCCATTGAGAAGATGGGTGTGAGTCTCATAGGTCTGCCCTTATATGTTACTTGGACTTTTTCCTTTGCAGCTCTTAATATTCTTTCTTTATTTTGTATGTTTTGCATTTTAATTATTATATGGCGAAGGGACTTTAGTTTTGGTTCAATCTATTCGGTGTTCTGTAAGCTTCTTGTACCTTCATAGGAATATCCTTCTTTAGGGTGGGGAAGTTTTCTTTCTATGATTTTGTTGAATATATTTTCTATGCCTCTTTCTCCTATGCCTATTATTCTTAGGTTTGGTCTTTTCATGGTGTGCCAGATTTCGAACTGGATGTTTTATGTTGAGAATTCGTTGGATTTAACATTTTCTTTGACCAATGGATCTATTTCCTCTATAGTATCTTCAACACCTGAGATTTTCTCTTCTTTTTCTTGTGTCCTGTTGGTTATGCTTGCATTTATCCAGATTTTCCATTTCCAGAATTCCCTCAGTTTTTGTTTTCTTTATTGACTCTATTTCAGTTTTCAAGTTTCGAACTGTTTGAACTGTTTGCTTCACCTGTTTGATTATTTTTCCTTGGGTTTTTTGAAGGAGGTGTTTAAGATATTTATTGATTTCTTACAACTTTTTGTTTGTCTTTTACTCCATTTCTTTACTGGAAAATTTCATCTCCTCTTTAAGGGTCTCCATCATCTGCATAAAGTTACCTTTAAAGTCATTTTCTTCTGCTTTTCCTAGGTTAGGATATCCAAGTCTTCTGGTTGTATGACCATTTGGTTCTGGTGTTACCATGTTGCTTTTAGGTTGTTGAATGAATTCTTGCATTGGCACCTGCCCATCTCTTTCCCCAGTTGGTGCCAGAAGTGCCTTTGCCTCTTGGCCCAATATTTGCAGATGCTGTCTGTGTTTTGGAGAGTTATTCTTGGTCTGCTCTGTACTGTTCTGTCTGTGCCTCAAGGAGCAATTGAGGTCTCTCTTGGTCCCCTCTCTTGGTCCATTCTCTTGGTCTGTTCTCCCAGTCCACTTTGTGCAGTCGCAGCTTGTGCTTTAGAGTTCCTCTGTGGTCATAAGGCAGACTGAGGGGGGGGAGTAGGAGAGTTTGGGGTAAAATGGGACTTGTAGCTTACAGGGTCTGATTGATGGGGTGAGGGTGTTGTAGCAATCTGTCTGCAGGAAGCTTACCTGCTGGCTGGCTAGAAAAGCTGATGCAGGTGGGGGAGGGTGGAGGAATCTGGGGGTTTGCCCCAGGTACTGAGGACCTAGAGAGTGAGGTGCTCCGCTTTTTGGGTGATCACTCACCTCTTGATCCTCTCTGTGCTGTTGCAGCCTGTTCTTCAGAGTTCCTCTGAGGTCATGGGTATAAGAGGATTTGGGGGCAGAATGGAATTGTAGCTTACAGGATCCAATCAATCCATAGTAAATATTCTTTTTCTATAGCCATTACAAAGGCACGGGATCACTCTTCATCATGAAAATGTTTTAAAAGAAAGAAAAAGAAAGCTTTATTTTTACAATATTACCTGGAAACTCTATGGAATGCATGGATCCAGTTACAGTAGGCATGCTAGTACTGGTTCTGAAGATAATACTGTCGTTTGCAAATGCAGTCAGCACTATGCAAAATGCACACACACACACACAGAGTTGATATTTTCACCTTGTTTAATTTTCATCTATCTGACAAGATCAATGCCTGGATATTTTGATTTGCATTCCTGTGATTCTGCAGAGCATTGTCTAGCAAAGTGGTCAGCAGCATGGTAGGTACTCTATTTCCTTCATATGCTTTTTTGGCCCTCTCCCTCCATTGGACTTCCTGTCTTTTCTTTGGTTAACAGAAGTTTCTACTCCTTTATCTCTGTCATGTTGGATTTAGCCTCTACAAGAAAAAGCCTTCTGTCTCTGCTCCTTTATATCTATTATGTGAGACCGTGAAAGAAGGCTGCCCTCTGCTGGCCAGATGGAGTCCTCACCGCGGGCACCAAATTGACACCACGTGGTTTGGGCTGGCCCTTTCAGAATCTAGAACTGACAAAAAAAAATTCTGGTAAAGCCACCTAGAATTCTGTTATAGTTTTCTGAACTGGTGACTAAAAATCCATCTCCAAGTTACTTTGCAACTTTTGTTTAGAATAACTTTTATGTTTAATTTTCCCTTTCTTGTCCTATATTTGACATAGCACATTGCTTGTTATGGTGTTATTCACTGTATTTTTCTTACTTCAGTTTATTAGTGTTTTGTTTTGTTGGTTGAATTGCAGGTTAAAGGAAATATATTTACGATAGGGTGCAAAAATTTAAAAGAAAATATAATAACAAACTAATAAAGGGAAATATTCTTAAACCAAATTCCCTACAAAATTTATAAGTAATATTTAAATTGCATTGTACTTGGTAGATAATGAACAAACAAACCAATGAACTGGTTCACTGTTCTGGAATTTGACTTGTTCTGAAAGAATCCCGTGAAGTTTTTATCTTGCCTTGCTTTAGCAAATTTCTGCTCTCTGCTAGCCAGAAGATTTGGTGGTTGCTAGGCAGAGTGTGAGCTTCATCTTTAGTTAATTCATACTCCACATTAGCCTGAGTTCCAGTCTTGGTGACACCATAGCAGCTTTGGCTCTTTCCCTCAGCAGTACACAGCGCTTTGCAACAACAACAAAAAAACTTATAACCCAAGTTAAAAGCACTCTGTAGACTTTGGTCTTTATAAAATGCTCAAGAAATGACACACAAAAAAGGGCATCTTACTTTCTGAGTTTGCTTTGTTAAATACAGAGCCCTGGACTGTGCTACTAGTCAGTGAGATCGTAGCAGCACCTAGTGTCTGGCTGTGGAATCACATCAGATACTGGAAATCTGATGGGTAAAATGTAGAGGTTAGGATCCATAAGTTTGGATACTGATTCACAGCAGGTCAGTTCAAAGATTATGCCTGTGTTTCTAGATAACTGTTCTGATTCACGTCAGTGCAAGAGAAGTTTCTTTCATAACCAAGGAGCAGCCAAATAGTTACAGGGATGCTCAATGGAAGTAATCAGTCATGTGTCAGCTTTAAAACTAGAGAGGCCTGGGACTAGGGAGAGGGCTCAGTCAATAAAGGATTTGCAGGGAAAGGAGGAAGACATGAGTTACAACCCTGGAGCTCACATAAAAAGGCTCAATATAGCAGCATGAGCCCATAATCTGAGCTCTGGTGAAGTAAACACACAAAGACACTGACAATTTGTTGCTCAGAAAGGCTGGTTGAGTGGCTGAGCTCTGGGTTCAGTGAAGGACTTTGCCTAACCTTGATCTCTGACCTCCACAATCACACACATACAAGCTTATACAAATTCATATGGACACACACACATATGTTTGTGCTAACATATGTGAACACATACAAATAAATAAAAGATTTAAGAAAATAGAAGTTCTGATTTGGTGGCAATAAAAATATGATGTATTAAGTAAGGTATGGGTGGGTGGCACTGGTACCTGAAAACCAGAAACCATACATGTTTAAGAATAGTCATGCATATGCATGAGTGAGGTCATACTCCTCTTTTTATTGTCTAAACTCAAGTAGATCTTAGTACGCCCACATTGACATTGATTGACCTACCAAATAAACCACTAGGAAAAGACATGGGGGCTATGAATAATGCAACCAATGTATGTGATTGCATATCTCTGATGAAATATTGAGAAAGAATCTTAATTTCATTAAATAAAGAATACACTTTATTGTATTTTTGTAGGCTATTGAACCTACACTTAGCTGAGTATCTCCATGTAGGGGAGGAAATGTTGGGGATCTAGCCAGGTGCTTGTATGTGTTAGGCAAGAACCCCCTCCTGGCTGCCTTGTCAGTTGGAGATGGTTGTCTTAAATCTAGAAAGTAAGGATTTTATCTCAAAAATAAAAAACTAGATAAAAGAATTTAAATCTCTCATACCTATTTAGAAATAATAAAAGAGCACAGTCAAATAAGTATCAAATTAAACAAAACTAAAATTACAAAGAAAAAAGAAAATATCTAATTTATACTGTATGATACAAAAATATGTTTATTGAGGTGAAAAGAAATAGAAAGAGGAATTGACATTTACCCTAAAATACTACAAAATGCAAATAGATATAAAAAGAAAATTATATCCTAGCTATTCATCTGTGGTTGGAGGGTCCAAACACATGAGGGAGCATCAGGCATTCCAGAAATTTCCAAAGTCTGGATGCTTCTTAGATATTCATATAAGGTGTGCTCACATTTTCATCAGTGCGTCTATCACAGTGTTTGGATCTCCCATCTAATCTTGGATTGCTGAGAGTACTTCCTACTGTGTAGGCTGGGGCTCTGCGATGTCCCCCGTCTGCACAGATGTCAGGAAGGGGCCAAACTTCCGTTAGCTAACAATGCATAAGTAAACATCCAGCTATGGAACCTACCAATAGTGATCATTACCATTCCCGTACAAACTCATGTTCAAGTTGTGGACGTGCACTTTATGGAGCTTGTTTGTGTACTCTAGTTAGAGCCAAGCGTTGATGAACAAATGAATAAAAGTACCAGATTCTATACTCAAAGGCAGCGTAAGTCTGAAATATGCCGATACCCCCCTCCCATTTGATAAGTCCGTGGAGGGTCCTTAAATGGCGGACTATGCTGAAGTTAATGGAAGGTTAGCAAGTTGCACTTTGTCCTTGAAATAATCCAGAACTGAACCTAATGAGACAATGCGAAATCACAAAGAAGTGTAGAATGAATTACCAGGGTCAATGGTAGTCATCACTGAAATGAATGGCTACACATAATGAAGCTCACCTACAAAATGATGATTGATGGGAGAGCAGCCACATAAGAGAAGAATAGCTGCCCACTCTATTTCTGTCCAGTGCAAATCCCTTTGTCAAAAGCACACAGGTCCAGTTGTTACGTGATGGATGTGGTCGGCCCATGAGTGACCACAATGAGGAGGAAGAATTAACTCTCCAATTTCACAATGACATTTAAAGTTGGCATCTTCTCCTTTTAGACTCTGGACTTTGCAAATCTTGCCTAAATGGGTGAACTGAGACCCTTACAAAACCAAGGTGTTTGTACAATCAGGCAGGAATAGCTTCTCTTGGCAACATCTAGTGAGATCACACCCCACTATGTGAGCTTACACTCCACAGCTGAGAAAGCCAAACATTAGCCTGTGAGGACTTTCCCTAAGTTTAACTATTGTGAGATTGATGTTTGCCAAGCTCTTTTCTTAGATTACTCTGAGGAGTAAGACTTGTTAATGGTTCAATATTTAACAAACACAGTTGAATGTCATTGTGGCTCCCTGCCCAGTTTGTGGGTTTGGCATCATCAGTAATAACGTACAAGAAATACAATGTATATAACTTATCATCTTTAGATAAAAGACTATACCAAGAATAAATAATTACTATTTAAATATGCCTTCAGTCATCTCAGCAAAGTCTCTGGCCCGGAGATGATAGGTAGATGATGTGTGGAATAAATGTGAAAATAAAAATATCCTTCAGTTGTGTAAATATTTAGTTTATACGTACACACAAATACAGTGGTAGAAAAACATGTAGTCTGAGGCACAAATCTTAATTTAGTGTATGGTGAGAGGGAACAATTGACAGCGGAAAATGTAACCTTGCTATTTTTGTTTTGTTTATTGTTGATTTTCTTCACTCTGCAATGTGTGGAAGTCATAGTCTTCCTGCTTCAGCCTCCTGAGTTCTGAAATTAGAGATGTGAATGAAACGTCCATATATCAGGTTGGCCTTGCTTCTGATTTATCACAAGCATTCAGTTTGAATGATTCAAGTTCACATTGCCTCTTACGTAGTGGAGTTTATGTATCAGAATTGTAAGGATTTTTAAATTTATGATGCTTTTGTCTTTCTTCCAACAATCTCATACAATGTAAAAAATAGTTTATAAATGGGTGCTGCTGAAATTAAACAACTTTCAAAATCAGTAAGTCATCATGTATTTCCACCTGCATGAATCACCTCTTCCTCTTTCTCCCTTGGACTAAAACTATTTTGAAAAACAAAAATCCTCCTAAAACACTGGCTAAAAACAAAGCAAAACAGGATTTCCTTGGTGCAAGAAGAACTTTAGTTAACCCTTTCCTCAGCAGCTGAAAAATATTTGCATCTTTCAAGGGTATCAGTGTTAATCCCTGCTGCTTTACAAACTCCTGGTTGAAAACCAACCAACAAAAACTCTACTGCTATTCATAAAGACATCACGTTCCTATTGCTTCTGTGGCGAATTTCCACAAACATAGGGGCTGTCCACAAGCCTTAAGGTTGTCAGAATTCCCAGCCTCAGCATCCTTTTAGAATCTCTAGGGATGAACCCATTTGCTTGCTTGTCCAGCTAGGATTGGTCTTCAGCATTCTTTGACTCACAACTCTTTCTACCTTTTAATTTCTCTCTCTTTTTTTTCTGTGTGTACTATACTTATTTATGTATTGGTAGGGACATAGAGACATGGCACTAACTGTGTATGGAAGCAAAAGGACAGCTTTAGGACATTGTTCTCTTCCATTATGTGGGTTTTGGGAATTAAATTTGTGTCATCAGGCTTGGAGGCAAGTGCCTTTATCAGTGTTACCTTCATTCATCTTAAAGTTGCCACATAAGTATTTTTTCATTCATTCATCCACCAAATTCCTAGTGAGCTAAAACAATGGGGTGTTAATATTATAAAAAAGACAATGGGTTTTTATCTGCATTTAATATGGATTTAGGAGAGCCCCGAAATTCACATGCATAAGCGAAAAAAGAAGCCTATGCATGTAAAAATGACTGTTGGAGCAGCTGCAAGGAAAAGAAAATGAAAGAGTTTGATCTGTTCAGGATAGTCAATAGCTATTTCTGTGGGATGGGAAAGATAATTCTTGCAGGTAACATAGCTTGTTCTAAGAACTGTAAGAAAGAGAGCCACTGAAGTCAGTGTTAGAATGCCGGGAGGTTTGGGGATGGCAAATACCATAAAGAGTCGCATAAACCATTTCAAGATTGGGATCTTTAACTGTATAAAAAGTAGGTATACACAAGTTTTATGACCTGAATGGAGGTTTCCTTGAGTATAAACTACACAGAACAGAAGTATGTGATAGTGAGATTTACAGCTGACAATACAAGTTATCACGATTTGCTTTCTAATTTGGGGAGACAACTTATAAAAAGAGATATCATAAAAAGTCTGATGGGTGATGTTTCCTTTTCCCTTTGGTTTATTTTCACTGAACAGAGAAAACAAAGGAATCTTCTTTTCCAAATTGTAAGAGAAACAACATTTTTCAATGCAACCTTTGTAGATACAAAATTTCAAGCATTAAGAACTGTTCTTGGCTAGAAAGAAGTCAGTGTTGAAACAGCCTGGATGAATTTAATGCCACAGTGATGCCCTTCTGCCTGAAACTGCACCCTCTGACCCGAGACATAGCTGGTGATAGGAAATTTGAATTCAGTGAAGGGTACTTTTTCTCAAAGACGATTATGTGCAAAACGAAGGCAAAAGGATTTCCATTATAAGTGGAACACTGTTGCTATATAGAAACAGAGATGTATGGGATTACAGAAGCCCAAAAGCATGATTTCCTATGTGAAGGATGACAGACAGCACCAGGTCTGGGTAGACAAGGTTCAGTAGACAAGGTTCTCAGAGCACTAAAGGGAGGACAGTAACTTGGACTCATGTGATAGCTTGAAACAACTTTTCAAACAAGAAAGGTAGAAATACCTATGAGTACTGAGAGAAGTAACTTTTATTTTGAGTTTTAAATTCAGAAGCTATTGATTTTTAGGAAATCCATACATGTTGAGCCAAGGCATGAAAGGTTATTCATTGACCTATAGAAGACACTGTCTCGCTTGACTGTATTATGGACACATCTGGGCACTTGGTAATGATGATGTGTAATGAAGCAGAAAAGGCGAAAACACAACATGCTAGCACTGATAGAAGTGTGACCCTAGCAAAGACCTGGAAGGCATGGTTTAAGCCTTGGCTTCTTGACGAAAGGTGTGTTAGGTCTGTGAGGGTTGCCAATTCCATCCCTGGCACCACAACACGGCTGGGACAGAATGGACTAGTACATTATTGCCAATTTCTCCTGACACCTAGGTGGGTGGTCAGTGGTAACTGTGATCAAAGAAGAATACCAGACCTACTCCTTTACAAACCCTTCTGTGAAGAATGAATGATGTAATGGCAAAGTTGTTGGGTAAGCTGGCATGTTTCAGAGAATCTTAGAAGTGCTGAAACCATAAGCAGTGAAATTTAAACCACTGGGATTGTTTCACACTCAGGACAGTGAACCTTGCCCACATGGTTAAATTTATGATTTCCTTTAAAAACTAGTAAGGTTTGATACACATTACTATGGCATATGTATGCCATATCCATGAAAAGGTATGTATGTAAATGTATAATTCAGTGAATTTTCACAGTGTGGATATATAATAGCCATACAACTGACTTACAGATCAAACCAATACCCAACAATCTTTTTATCATCTTCTCCCAAATAAACCACTATTCTGTGGTTCTTTTTTTAGATTATAACATGTTTGCATCATTCTCTTTCCCTCCCTCCAAACCACACCATATATTCCCCACTTACTCTCCTTTAAATGTATGTCCTTCTCATTAATTACATACTGTTACATGCATATATGTATGTATATATACACATATATACATATATATGCATATCCATAAATACTACCTTCATAATGCTTTTGGTGAATATGTTCCCAATGATGATCATTTGGCACTGGACAAAAAAACCCAATGGGAATGATCACTTTTCCCACTCTGAGCATCCCTTAGCTACCTGCAGTTCTCTGAATCAGGCTGAAGCCCCATGGCCTTCTCCCATACACTTTGGCAAGCCCATTGTTGTTGTCCTTGTTAGGCTCAGGTTTAGGCAGTCATGTTGGTGAAACTCCAACAACAATTACCACAGTATATCCTCTGGCTCCTACAATCCTTCCTTGCCCTCCTATGAAATGTTCTCTGATCATTAGGTTTGGGAGCTGTTCTGCAGATGTACCTAGTGGGGCTGGGCTCTATAACCCCATATCTTGATTGGCTGTGACCATCTTCAAAGGTATCTACTATGGGATAATGATTTTGTACACTGTAAAGATTTGTCGCTCGTATTGGTTTAATAAGATGCTGATTGGCCAGTAGCCAGGCAGGAAGTATAGGCAGGGCAACAAGACTAGGAAAATTCTTGGAAAAGGAAAGGCAAAGAGAGTCACCAGCCAGACGCAGAGGAAGCAAGATGAGAATGCCTTACTGAAAAAAGGTACCAAACCATGCAACTAAAAATAGATAAGAATTATGGGTTAATTTAAGATGTAAGAACTAGTTAACAATAAGCCCGAGCTAATAGGTCAAGCAGTTTATAATTAATATAAGCCTCTGTGTGTATCATTGGGACTGAATGGCTGTTTTCTTGGTGTTCTTCATCCATTCTGGCTCCTATTATACTCTTTCTGCCTCTTCTTTTGCAGAACTTCCTCAGTCCTGGGGGAGGAGGTATTTGATAGAGACATCCTGTTTAGGGCCTCTCTCTCTCTTTCTCTCTCTCTCTCTCTCTCCCTCTTTCTCTGTGTGTGTGTGTGTGCATGTTGTGTTAGGGAAACAATACTTATTTTCCCCATATGTATATGAAGTTAAATCAACATCACTCTTTTACTAGACTATTCTTTATATGCAGCTTCTTATAATCAGTTTCAGAATAAATTCTTGAATACCTAGACATGTCTCTACAATTGTCAGTGTTCTATTATGATAGATTATTTGATTTGCCTGTCATCACATGATTTTATAGCTTTAAAATAAGTCTTTGTGTCTGACACATTAGTCCTTTCTTGTCAAAGTTGTAATTTTTATTGTTCTTGGCTATTTACTATTGTTTAAATTTGTAGCTCGTTTGCCTGTTATATACAAAACAAACAATGTTATATAGAGATTTTCCATGGAATTGCAGTGCATGAACAGAATAGTTCAGAGTAAGCTCCAGGAAGTAAGCAAAGGTTTTGCAATTATACACACACACACACACACACAGACATGTACACACACAAGCACACATATGAAAGATCTCAAATCCATAGCCTCACTTTACAAACTAAGGAATTAAGAAGAAAACAATAAAGGAATTTCAGAGCTAGCAGGAGGGAAAATCTACTAAATAAAAACAGATAAACAAAACTAACAAGCATTGATGCAGAAAATTAAATGAAAACTGAAGAAAACCAATTGAATCTTAAAGTTGTTTTCTTCAAGCTATCATAAGTACTCTAATTTTATATTATATTTAATCTTGGAGACAGCTTCATTACCCTCCTCTGTCTGCTCACTCATTTTGAATGCAAGCATTTAAAAGTTAGTTTGAAATATCAAAAAATAAATAAATATGTAGTATTTACCTGAAATAGTAATATATCTGTCAATTTATCTTGAAAGTATAGCATACTTTTGGCATACTGATTTTTGTTTGAAATTGTTAATACAGAATTCATATCACTATAACATCTTTTACCCACAACATTGTCATTTAAGTTTGAACACATCTTTTTGGACTTCCTATTTTTTGCAGCTGTTATAATAGTCTGTTTCATTTTGGTTTTGTCATATATGGAAATGGTATTATTCTTTCTGTGCTAATAGACAACCCAATTGTTCCACCCTCTCATCTTATGCTTTACAGTAAGTGGTTCAATTTGCCCTACTTGATATACCTAGAATAAACACACATTAAAATGATTTTACCTCCTCCTTTTCAAATTTATGAATTTGAACATCATTAAATTCTAGCAGTTAATGGCACATCTATGACTTCTGTTTAATTATATTTCCAGTATATTAGACATAACTTATTGTTAAAAAAATCAATGTCATTTTCATTTTCAGATTAAATAGAATAAAATTCAGATTTTATTACAAGGCAAGTAAATAACCATCCTTTTCTGCTCAAATTAGGAAAGAAAACCTTTATATTTTTTATTATGCCATGTTGCTTCCTCAAGTAAACTATATATGTGTACACACACACATACATATTTATGCCTTACCACGTTTCATTGTACAATGAAATGTGCATGTGTCTCCCTTTATCTAATATTTTATATTCTACATGGAAAAGAATTATTTTTCTTCTAAAGAAATGTTGAACTCTCCTGCAAACTCTTGGCCTGGTTTCATTGTTGGTTGTAAATGCTACTTCTTTCCTTTTCTTCTTTTATCATGGAGTCTAGGCTTTGATGAGATTGTCTTGGCTGTGGGGCTTGGTGTGGGGTTACCTATCAGTGGTCACATCTTTAAAAACATGTCTTCCTGTCCAAGCAGCTGTCTAATAATATTGGCTCCTGAGTTAATGATGGGATTTTGTACCCACCTCCCCCACCACCTTTCTGGGTTTTGTTGTTGATGTTGTTTGTTTGTTTCTCTGGCTGGAGCTTGAAGAGGTCTTGTGGCTGCTGTCACAGTTGCTGCAAGCTCACATGCTCATCTTTCCTATTGTGTGTGGAAACCAGTTTCCTTGGAGTTGCTCACCATGAGAAGTTTGCTCTTAAATCCTTTTGTCCTCCTTTTTGTAAGGATCGCTAAGACATGGAGTGAGATGTGAATGTCTGATTTACGGCTGAGCACTCTACAGGCTTTCATTTTTCTGCATGTTGGCTGCTTGGTGGAGTCTCTGTGTGAGTCCTGCTTACTGCTAGGAGAAGCTTCACTGATGAAGGTTGAGAGATGCTCTGATTTGTGAGCATAGCAACAATCATTAGAAGCCATTTTGATTCTATGTCCACTTAGCAGAATAATAGTATTATTAGCTTCTTCCCTAGGGTGCAGAACTCAACTATCCAGAGTAATTTTTCAAAATACAAATGATATGTCAGTGTGTCTCATGATTATATATGCAGAAAATGACAGACTTTTATGGAAAACTAGACTTAATTTTCAATATGGAGAGCATATAAGGATTGTGTGGTTACATTTGCAACATTCGGAGTTGGTGTCACCTTATTAAAGCAACCTGGACCAGCCTCCCATTCCTTGACCAAACTCTTCACTCGACTGAATCATAAGCCACTCACAAGTTTCACCTCCTGATTTTTTTCCAACTTCATTTGAATCTTATCAAAATTTTCCTTCCTTTGTCTTCAGAAGGAGTCCTGATCCTATAATGATGGAATCGGTGAACTGTAATTCCCAATGTTTCTTTCTGTAGCAACACTTGAGGGAATTGTCCTGGGCACACCATGCTCCCTAGTGGACTAGTTCTGAATTTTTAAACTCAAGATTCTTGGTAAAGTTAGTCCTTTAAGGCTTTCCATGGCTTCACTAATGGAAAATGGACAGACTCCTACATCACTGAAAATTACATTAGGACTGAAATTATATTAAATATTAAACACTACCCATCTAGTCACACTGACTCCAGCAAGAATAATAGAAAATAAATTTGAAGTTAAAGCATAATGTGCCTGGTTTTATTGGTGATTGCAATCCCAGGAGAGGAATTCTGAGCGATGAAAATCACCAGTAAAGCAAAAGAAATACATATTTGCTTGAGGTACAAGAAGTACCTCAAGGAGGATTCAGCAGGGTAGCCACAGTGACTTCCACTTGTCTTGTCTCTGAGTATTCAAAGAGAAGCTGTGGGATCCACTGCTCTGCAAATAGCTTCATTCAAGGTTACACACAGAGACGTTTTGATTCAGTTACTGCTGGACTCCGAGGCTTCTCTGGTCAAATTAGTTTTATTTTATTTTATTTATTTTTTTTGTTGGTTGTTTTGTTTTGTTTTCGCCATGGAAGATGAACTTTCATTCATTTGCAGATTCCTCATCTAAATGTCTCAGGTCTAGACAATGATGTCCAGTCTCACCAAATGCTGCAGAGAACTTTCTCTGAGTGTAGAGTAGTGGAAGTAGCAATATTCACACTGCCGCAGTTAGGGGTAGAAGATTTACAAAAGCTATGTAAAGTTAGCAAAGGAAAAAGTGGAGCTAAAAAATTGATCTGGAAAAGGCAGTTGAGCTAGAAACCATCTGAGCTGGCAATAGGTGTCAACACCTTGGGCATGGTGCTCTCATCTGTAATCCCAGAATGCACCAAGTTGAGGCAGGATGGGTTCGAGTATGAGACTGGCTTAGGCCACATAATAAGACCCTGTCTAGTAAATGATAATCACATATGCAGCAATATTTTATGACAGATATATTAATGTAGTCTGTGTTTGCCCCAGTAACTCCTGGGATACACTAAGTATTTCTACTTTTGGTTTATTAATGAATAATATAAATTTATTTGCTGAATTTTTTACTTAGTGCTTAAAACAGCTAAAACTGTCCCTGTGCCATCATTTTATAATAATTCCATACTGTTACACCCTTAGTATTTTGGAATCCTAGCACTCATTCTTGTCTAGCATGTCCACTCAATATCCCTAGTAATCAATTTTGCAGAAAAAATCTCACAGGTAGAAATTCCAGCAGACCATGCTGATGGTCATTTTTTAGAAAATGGATACAAAACTGACTTACATTTCTGATTCTTAGGAAAGCTTAGGAGGGGTTCTCTTTTCAACACTGCATTCTGCAATCCCAATGGGCCAAAAGGGTTATAATGTTCTTCCAACTCTTAAAATTATAAGATGTCAGATGTTGGCCAAAGCAGCTGCATTAGGAAAGTAGTTGGAAGAGGCCATTGCCATTCTCCTTGGTAAAGAGAAATCCCTGGGAGAGGCCTGGCCTTTCTGGTGCTGGATACTCACGCAAGAGGCAGCTAGTAGGGAACAGAAAGTAAAGAATGAAGAGCTGGAACCTCAAAATACTAGCAAGAGAGTCAGGCACCTGCAGACAAATCACCCCACTGTTACTTCCACGGTGTGGGAAATCAGCTTTAGCACCACACTTTGTATACTTAAGCTTCTGCTTTTTTTCTGCAATTAAGTGTTAAAGCCCTGGACCCTGCTCCACAGGCGCCATAGGTTTGCATCAAGTTTTTTAGAATTTCAAAATGCAAACTGAAGCCTGAAGCTGCCATTAGGATAGAATGGTTCATGGGTTATGGCCTGCAGATCAGGGCACAGACCTTAGAATAAGTATGTTTGAAGTGACTAGTCATTCTGGGATAGCATGTTTTCACCGTGTACCTTTATGTTAGCAGGTAACGTGCTCACTGAATGTTTGTACTGAGAACTGCCCAGTCTAAGGTTAAGGCTGTCAGCACTTTTACCCTTTTGCGATTTAAAAGATCCCTGTCTCTTGTATGATGTGACTCTTGTATGATCTTTCAAACCAGTCTCTGGATGGTTAGCTTAGCTGGGTTTTGAATCTAAAGAAGCGGAGATGCATTCATTGGGGAAAAAAAGGTATTCTGTGCTTTTCCAAGGGTCTGAGATACAATTATCATGGTGTAATGTTTCCCAACAAATGAGAAAGTGTATAACCCTTAAGGAGCATCTCTGCTCAGCTGTGATAAATAATCTGCATCTGTCCTAGTGACTTAATCTTGTTGCAGTTCTGATTAAAGGCAACTTAGGCAGGATAAGCTTTATTTTATATTGCAGATTCCAGGACATCATCAAGAGAGACCAAGGCATGAACTCAAGGCAGGGACTTGAAGTGGCAACCATGGAGGAACATGGCTCACTGGCTCATGCTCAGCTCAAGTTTTAGTACAACCCAGATCCACTTGCCTAGGAATATGCCATACACAGTGCGCTGGGCTCTTCCCCCACCATCATCACTTATGGCAACCTGTCTCCGACATAGCCCCATGCCAATCTAATATGGGCCATCCCTCCACTGAGATTCTCTCGGATGACCCCAGGCTGTGCCAGATTGACAGCTGAAGTTCCTAGAACACTGACAGATAACTGGTACTTAGGTAAGTACTGTTGTTGAGGCTTCAAAATAGCCAAAGAATAATTGACATCTTGGCTTATTATGGGACAAAGGAATTAGAGAGAAAGAGGAGGGTCGGAATAATAATTGTGGCTAATAAAACTCTGGAAGAAAATCCAAGAGTACAAGGTCCTGGATTACTTTCAAGCTCTGGAGCATCCCTGACTTTACCAAATGACACCACTTTGAATGTGACCTGTACGCATACAACATTAAAAATAAAACTTCAAAGGTACAAGGAAGAGTTTTAAACAATTGCTTCTAAACAAATGATTCCAGGATACCCCTGACAACTGCTGAGACCTCAGACAAGCGGTCCCTCTGGTCTCAGGGCCCCTGGGGCTCAGAAATGGTTGGGTGGTGGTAGCATGTTTTCCACATTTCTCTTCACTCTCTAAGTGCATTTTCAGCTTTTCTCCCTCACTCTTAGAATATTGGAAATCATTACCATTGCAGCAACGTGCACTTTTGTACCATTATAAATACTGACATTTATTCTTAATGACTCGGTGTGGAAGCCAAAAAGCAATTACAATTGATTATATGTAGAAAGTTCTTTTTCTTATAATTATAGCATTTGTAGAAGTTCTAAGATCTGAAGCTCTCATTGTCTTTGAAGGTAAATTCTCAATTATTAGTCAAATGCAAAATACAAATTTTGAAAGCAAGTTTCTTAATAATAAGAAATGTCTTAAATATGCCATTCTCTTTTTTTCCTTTAGGATCCGATCTAAAAATTCTTTTATGCTTTCAAAGACTCACCCCCCTCCAAGTACAGCAAAGATTTTCTTTTATTCTGACTTCTCCAAACAAATTACCTTACTAAAATGAAATTTTAACATTGATTTCATACCTGTTCCTTTTAGTTTACCTGGAACTACAAAATATTCTTTCCCTGAAGCCCTTCAAAACTAATGCTTCCTATCAAAGTAGTTTTAAACAACCTAGTATCTATGCCATTATTTCTCATCAACTTATTTATTTCACTTTCCTTATCTTTTTTTATGACTGTGTTAAGAGAGCAGGCTTATTATCAGGAAAGAATGAGTCTGTATTATTTCCTTTGTATTATTCTCTAAGCACGAATCTTCATTTCTCAACAAATATGGACTCTCCATACTTTATGCTTCATGATAAATTTTTATAGACCGAAGTTCATTAGCCTTCATTAGGCAAAGCTTTATAATCACTTCTGGAATTGTCTAGGTTACTTTTTAAGTTTTTAAAAAATTATATGTATGTGTCCATGTGTGAGACTGCAGAAGCATGTGTGCAGAGAGCCTCAAAGTCCAGAAGATGATATCAGATACCCTGGAGTCGGAATTACAAACAGTCGTGAACCTACTGACCTGGGTGCTTAGAATCAAACTTGAGTCCTCTGTAAGGGCAATGTATATTCCTAACAATTGAGCAACCTCTCCAACCCTGAGTTGCTCATTTTTGATCCTCTGTTGCATTTTCTATTTATTCTTTTAATGTAGTGTCATATTTATCTGTACCATCTATGCAACTGTAGACAGTGTTTGCTATATGGTTGGCTGTAGACTGTCTGTGCTATATGTGTAGCACAATGTATGGTACATAGTAGGCACTTCACAAATACCTGTGTATGGGAAGTAGCAGCAAACTTTAACCCTGCTGCCAATGGGGATATGTGTGTGTGTGTGTGTGTGTGTGTGTGTGTGTGTGTGTGTGTGTGTGT
>LOJH01015128.1:0-10828 GCA_001685095.1 Ellobius talpinus | reverse complement strand
GAGAGAGAGAGAGCACGCTTTCCTTTTTGACAGACATGTCTTCAAACTTTGCTTCTGGTGCCACTTGGTATGTGACATTGAACTGATCACAAACCTTATCATCTTTAAAATAGAGTTAATGCTAGCCATCTCATAGAGAACTATTCCAAAATTACAGGAGGATTAAGTGAAATGGTATCTAAAGCACTTAGCAAAAGCCTTAGCTCTTTTATAAGTACCTTTAATTATTAGTAATAAATGATATGAACCTTAAGACTGATCCCTGTGAAAATGTGTTCAAAATTCATCAGTTGAGAGTTCTAACCATCTGACCCTAGACTAGACATGGAGATAAAGATACAAATCTACCATCAAGAGCTCATTGTCCAACAATTCAAAGAGGGCATCCATTTAGATTTACTCCAAGTTAATGATAATATCTCTTCATTACCTTAGACAGTGACTTAGATTCAGCACACAGTTGATAACTGGATATGTGTTTGAAGGAACAGGCAGATGTTTATAAGGTTCACTTAGTCTGCTAAGATTAAGATTCTACATGAATGCCTTTTGAGGCAGAGCTCAACAAATTTCAGTATACTTGCCACCACTTCTGCTTTGTTTTCAGCATTGAACGGTAAGAAAGTTTGAAACTGGCAGAGACCTTCCTCTGAGGATTTTTTTAAATTCTACTTATGAGAACAGCACATGGGATAAGTGTGGTCTAAATTTTATCTCCATCAAACTGAAATATAAACAATCTTGTCTTGAAACTGAATATAAGCAGTAGTAATAGTAAAAATGTATAAAATATCAAAATATCACAATTCTGCATTGAACAATCAAATACACAATGATCAGATAAAATGGACCTCATCTAAAATGATCATGGTTCCCTTCCTGGGACTTTGTTGTAGAATGTCAGTCCTGTGTATAAATTCTGAAAGAAATATGAGTTTGTTTTAATGGTGGCTCCCCAGTAGTTTGAAGCTTTTATCTCTTTTCTTATTCTATGATCTGAAGAGTTTATTGTATAAATTTGTTCACTTTATAATTAGGAAAATGAAAATAATAGCATTTTAAAAGTAAGCTAAATATGCTCAGAGAAGTAAAGTTGGATTTAACAAAAGGTTATTAGGATTTAATGTCTGCAAATGAATGTATAAACTAACTATATTAAAATTAAAGATAAAAATAGAATTGCAAAAACATCTAAACTTAAAAAAATTAAAATTCAAATGTCAATTAATAAAGGTTAACAGGTGGAGGCAGAGAGATAATGCCTGAATATATTTACTTTTATGCTTATCTTTTCATTCCATGATGTAAAGTTCAGAATTGTTCAAAATATTATTTTAAGCATATCATATGTGAAAGTTGTGTTAATTCATGTTGAGGAAGGAACTGGCACCTTTAACAAATTACCACTATTTGTACTCACTGTCCTTAACTTTTGCCGAATTCATTAGAGAAAAGTGAATTTTATCTGTTGCTCATCACGTTTTAGTTTATTGTCTAAACCTATATTTTTTCCTTTTACTGAAAACTTCAATTCAAAATGATGAACATTTAAATTGCTTGAGAGATTTCTAATTTCCTTTATTTTATTTTAAAATGAACTTTTGAATGCATTTACATACTGTGCTTGCATAGTTTCCAGGTTACAATGTGAAATGAAAAACATCAAAAGTATAAAATTAGGAAACGTTTCTATTTTTAGATCTTCCCTTTCACAACTGCCAGTAGATCTTGCTTCTCTAAACCCACCATTAAGCAAGCGTTGATTTATTCATATTTTCATAACCATATCATAAAATATTCTGAATTAATTCTCTCTCTTTGAACTTGATACTTTCCCCCATGAACCATGGATTGATACTTGGAATCCATTCCAGATAAGATTGTCATCAATTCTTCAATCAAATCCAACATATCCTTAACTTTCTCCAAACATCTATTCTCTTATCTACTTAGGCTTAGTTTGGTTTTTCCCAAATACCTCAAACCATTTTGCTATTTTTAATTCATTTATTTATTAACTGAGGTATTCATTTTAATAAAGAGTAGATAAATTCTTTCAGTTGCTTAGAAAGTAGCTGTGCTGTCAACAACGTGGAAGGTGCTTCCATCACAGAATGGCATAGGATGAGAGTTAGATGTGGATTTTCCTATGTAGAAAGAAACTACATTAGCAGTAAAAATAATTCCAGAATATACACGTCATCTCTAAAACAAAGGGCAAAATAAACTCAGCACATAAAAGGCTCAGAACATTTTCTGGGACCCAAGTTTAAAAGACAATCTAGCACTTGTCAAGGCCCAGGAAGGACAGAAGCATATGTTTGGGGACCCTTGAAAGGGTTGTGGTTCCTTCATATGACTGTAGAGTAAAATATTGGTGAAAGAAGATACAAATGGAGAATGAGCATTCTATCATAAAAAACAGGCTGATAAGACAGTGAGAAATAAGATAATGAGGCTTTTATCAAGTATTAAGACATTTAGATGATAGGCAGGGAGTAGTAGGGCAGGTATTGATATTTCAGCAAGTAAGATTTGTATACTAAACAAGAATCACTTTGGCTAATCTGGGTCCACGTGGAAGCAGTCAAAGATGTTACAAAGCAGTTATCTGGATTCATTGGATAATGAAGAGAGGCTAAGTTAAACCATAGTATAGAACAAATAGTATCTCCATTAAATCTCCAAAATTGGAGACGATACCTGTGGGTTTTTTTGGAGGGGGTTGTTTATTTGTCTTTGTTTTTGTCACAAGTAACTTAAGAGGAAACATTGCTGGGCAGGCTTAGAGCAGGTGAGGTTAAAATTAGGGTAGTTCGTTTGGAAAGGGTTTGTAAAAACTCCAATTGTATGTGTGAGTCTGGGGACCAAAGCCGAGACAAAGCCACAGGTTTTCCATAATCACCGTACTGGTGATGAGTGAGATGGGCATAAATAAGTGTCCTGGAATGTTCATACAGTGTCCCAAACACCGTGCCAGAAGAGTAGTTTTAAGCAGAAAAGGTCTGTTTAACTTATTTTCTAAATTGTTGGTGCCTTCCTGTTTTATAAATGGAATTTTGGATGGATCACATATTTACTTTCCACATCATGAAAGTATAAATGTTTATAAATTGAAAAGCATACATTTTTTCAACCATTTCCTAAAGGAAAATTTGGTAAATCCCATGTTCTGCCTACTCGCTTCAAGGATTACAAACGAAACTCAGAACACAAAAGATACGGCAGGACTGAGATACAGTTGGTCTAATTGCACATGAATGAGAACTTCCCCAGACCTTGTACTTATATCACTGTGATAACACTCTAAATGTGGAGCCAAGGGTCTGGTGTGTTCTAGTTTGTATCATTCATTTTATGTTTTACTTATATCCCCACTAATTCCAAAAGTATTTAAGTAGGTCACACAAAGCAGAGGAATATAAAAGTAACTTTGACAAAACCTCTTGCAATCAATTAGTAGTCTTATTTAGGGAAAGCATCCAAAGTGAGACTTCTTAGTGGCAAAACTATGGAAGTCCAAAATCAGACTTAGTAAGTTAGAATCTGATTTGTACAGCAGCTGAAATCTTAATACTTACTTCTCACTGAAATATTTTATTGCTGTTCTATATTATAAAGTAATCACTCCTCTTTTATGTAATGTATCTAGATTTTGGAAAATTTAGAAATAATTCACTTTCCATCACTATAACCTATATATCTGGGGTAACTAACATAAAACACAATGTTTTTAGAACTTTTTTTTATATTTAAAGTGTGTGATCTGTGTATCTGTAGCTCTGTACCTCTGATGAATGAATGTAATGTAGCAAAACCACTAACAACACTGTCCAAAGAGCCAAGAGTGGCTGGGGAAAAGGGCAGGGCTGACCCTAAAGTACTAAGGACATCTAACTATGCACCCTCTCCTCAGGATTCCATTATCTCTCACATGATGGAGAAGCCTTGTTAGCCAATTATCTTTAAGAGGTGGGTCCAAGTTAAGGCATGGCTTTCTGGGACATGGAGAAAACGGTGCAAGGCCCAGATGTGCTCTCTCTCTCTGTGATTCCTGTGGGGGCACAGCTAAGCTTGGACTTCTTGTTCCTGTTTCGTGAGTTTTCCCCTTATAACAAATAAAAATATAATTGTCTTATCTTTTAGGTAGCGTGGTTATTTCCCGAATCAAGCTGATTTCTACACTCACCCTAACAGCATGCACTTTGGGGGGGAATATTCCAAGTAAAAGAAGTAAACTAATGACATTCATAAGTTGGCGATCCTGCACCTGAAGTTTCATGTTGTCAGAAGTTGTTGACAATTTGCGTTGTAATATCTTCAAGAGCTAGAACAATGTCTAATATAAAGCATGCAGTAAATAACTATAATTGGTAACTGGGAGTTATTAGCACATATTTGATGGTAATCCCAAAAGAAATAATCACAGCAAAACAGTGACCCCTTATCAATACTGCCCATCCCCACAGATATGTTTGCGGTACCTTTGTCTGCTCTAAGCACCTTGCCAGTGAATAGCACTGATGGGAAAGTAGACAGGAATGGTGCTTTTCTTTAAAAGCTATAGGCTTATTAGCTTCTCCTTAGCTTGTCATAATTTATTTTCTTTTTCTCATTAAACACTCATTTCTTCATTTATCAGCAACTAACGTCATCATATGAAGAAAGATGCACATTACATGCCAAGCAATAATTAATGTCCTGGGGGGAGTACAGGACAATTTGATGGAAAGCAATGCCTGAGGGAAGGCCAATCTTTCTAAGTAAGTCATTGGAGGAGGGTTATTTGCAAAGGAGCATTGAACCGAGGACTGAGAGTGTGCAGGGATAAGCCATGTAGGTAATGAGTAGAAAGTCAGTAGCAGAAGATGCAGGTACATAGGATGATTGAGAATTGCCAGGTGTCTAGTGGGCCTGGAGGAAAAAGGAAACTGTAATGTTTGGGTTGAGATAAGTCTGGAGAAAAGGGGTGTGTGCTAGGGGTGGGGGTGGGGAATGAGGCATATAAACTCTACATTGTGAGAATGGACAGTACTGATGAGGGACTTGCATTATTTCATTATTTTTTGTTTACTATTATCATAAAATGTATGATAATATCTCTTTTTATCTTTTTATCATGTACACCCTTTATCTCCTTTCTCAACTCTACCACATCTTCTTCAACATCTGCCCCACCTAACTTCATGGCTTCTTCTTTTTCTGTCTTTGATGACTTGCTGAGTCTACGTGCTGCTTGTCTGTGTCTGGCTTAATTGACAATAGTACTTATTTAATGCCTACAGAACATCGAACACTGTTCCTGGTCTTAATGAGTCTATTTACTTAAGATTATCATTTACACTGGTGGACATCATCAAGATAGGAGTGGTATAAAGGGTACGGAAAAGTCAGATTTGCATTGAGACCTGTAATCTTTGAGGTGTCCTGGGATATACAGTGTTTTAGGTAAATGAGTCACTCAGTAGTCACTGATGAAATGATTACTGAAGTAGAAACTTGAGTTATCACAGGTGTGATTGCTTTCCAGTAGGTGACCATTACAGACACGGGGTTGGGAACATTGCCTAAGGCTGGAAAGAGAAGTAACACATCTCTGACCAATAAGCCCAGGTTTGCTGAAACATGATAACTATATCAGATGATAAGAAGATCGTATAAATGGTGTAGACAATGGAACTCTGTGAGGAAAGATGAGCATCAAGAAAGAACAGCACAGAGCCGTATGAAAGTGATATTTCTGATCAATGACTGCCTTAATTAGCAATTAGATTGGTGGAGGGGGAGGAGAGGAATTGGTGCTGAAATGAAAAACTGACGGGAAGAAAGAAATTGGGAACACTGATAATTATTTTCAGAAGCTTTTAAAGAGTAGAGAAATGGAGCCTGCCAACAGTCTCCTGATTGTTTTTCTTCATTCTTGCCACTTTCATTAGCTAAGCTAACCTTAGCTGCTCCGAAAGGCTGGTCCAAATGCCCAGTGCTTTAACTCCATGTCATTGTGGTTTATGTAGTGTTCATGAGTTCTGAATAGTGAGCAGCTCTTCTAGTGATGTAAGAGTTTTCAGGACTGTCCATGGAGAGATGGCTCAGCAGTTAAGAGCACTGCCTGCTCTTCCAAAGGTCCTGAGCTCAATTCCCAGCAACCACACAGTGGCTCACAACCGTCTGTAATGAGATCCGGTACCCTCTTGAGGAAGAGACTTAGCCAGTCATCATCATCAATTTAGACCATGAAACCCAGTATGGACGAGTTTGACAGAACTGCCATATCCAGACTGCCCATGCATGCTGCAGCATTGCCAGGGCATAGATTTCACTTCAATTTTCACATCTCTGATGTTGTCAGCATCCACCTAGAAAGGTAGACAGCAAGTGAGTAACACAGAGAAGGTTTTGGAGGACATACTTGAAAGGGTGTCATTTCTGTTTGCATTTCACTGGCTGCAGATTCCTGACAAAATGACTCCTAATTGCAAGAGACCAGGAAATGTAGGCTAATTGTATGGAAGTAGATAAAACCGGTTTAGTGTCAGCTAGCAGTATGTGTCATACCAACAATGCACGCAGCAGGCCATTTAGTCAATGCTGATGCTGTTTGCTAATGGAAGACAGGTAGTATAAAAGGAAGCACTAATGACTCCAGAGGAAAGTTCCTGAGGAATCAAGAAGGCCCTGGATGCAATGGAAGTAAAGATTGATCTTAGGTGTCACAGGAGCATGGATAATTCATTTTTCGCATTTAGTAGTGTTATCCACTAGCTAGCTAGGTGTCCTTTTTTTTTTTAATCAAGATAGAATATATGAACAGGCAGTGGGAAATACCCTAGTGCTAGTGCTAGTCTTGGGCAACTTTTTTTATCCTCCCCGATTTGATAGCAGTGAAGAACAGAATTAGGGAGCAGGAAGAACGGAGCTGTATCAGGTGGTACCATGTAGGGTTACAGATTGCGCACAAGCTCTGGGTACCAGGATCCTCAGGCCTGTGACAAATGCTGAGACCATTACAGACGTCTGTTATACCTCTACTTTTATCCCTACAGCAATAGATGTCACCGCTGTTGTGTAGTTCTAGGAAGGAGTGAGTCCCCAGACTTTGACAGCAACTGGTGTTTTGACTTTTGATATTAGATATTAGAACTTCCATATTTGATAGTGGCTAATGTTATAAATCCCAGGTTAGGGTGTCAGGATTCTTCAGCAGTTAACAGTGGCCAGTATGACCCAGTACACCTAAGACCTCTGACTCTTAAAGTTTGACAGCTCTCTGAAGCTCTTCTAGGAATCAGGACATGCAGCTTCTCTGTAGCTCTTTTCAGTCTTCAATCCTTTAGTGGCTTCCCCCTATTCTCCTCCCCTCAACTTCCACCATTCTTGTCCTTCCCTAGTCACCCTGCTGAACTGTTTAGCTGCCTCTTGTTGCCATGGGCACCGTCACTACTGTTACACCTGAGGTGGCATCTACCACTTCTTTTGCCTCTGTTGCCACTTTTGCTGTTATCATTTCTGGTGCACAGATGCCGCTTCAGCACTCTTTATTACCATGACACAATAGGCTTCTATCACCACTGCCTGTGTTGTGTCTCTGTTGCTGCACGCCTCTTGCCACGCTTCATGTGGTAGTGTGGCCACCACCTGCCTTCCTTCAGTCTACCGCTTTTGCGGTAGAAAATGTCTCAGACCACTCTTAAGCTCTCTTCTGTGGCTGGGTAAGCCAAGTCTGGCTCCTCTGCGGCTCTCAAAGCTTCTAGCCACCCACTCTCCAGCACTGCCTCTTCAGTTTGCCTGACTGAAGTCCTCTGTCATTACTACCTCTTCTTTCATTGTGCTATCTATCCACTCCGCAATAGCGCTAAGCCCCCTCTACTGATAATGTGCGTCAAAAGTAGGCAAGTAAAGACAGCTTCAGAGAAGCCCAGTGTTGCCACACCAGTACAGGCAACTCAAGATGTTTTTTCCTGGCTAGGTCACAAAATGAAATAAACTGGTGTTTGTTCCCATCACAGCAGACCTTTGTGCAAATGAAGAATTGTGCTTACATGATCATAGAATTCATTCTTTCACTCTCTCAATTATGTGTGTGTGTCTTTGTGTATGTGTGAATGTGTATGGTATATGATGTTTCTAGTGTCTTAGTTAGGGTTGTATTTCCATGAGGAGACAATGCCATGTGCATGGCAACTATTATAAAGGAAAACATTTAGTTTAGGATGGCTTACAGTTTCAGAGGCATAGTCCATTATTTCATGGTGGCCTGTAGGAAGACTTTGTGCTAGAGAAGGAACTGAGACTTATTTATATTACTTGATCCTCGGCAACAAGAAATAAACTGTGTGCCATACTGAGCATGTATTGAGCATATGTGAGAGCTCAAAGTGCACCCTCACATTGACACACTTCCTCTAACAAAGGTAAATGTACTCTAACAAGGCTACAACTCTTAATGGTGCCAATCCCCGTGGGCCAAGCCTTAGTCCATTATTGTCATAGCAAGAAGCATGACAGTGAGCAGGCAGACATGGGGCTGGAGAAGGAGCTGGGAGCTCTACATCATGATCTGCAGGCAACAGGAAGTGAACTGAGTACCCACGTGGACATAGATTGATCATATATGAGACTTCAAATTCCACTACCAAAGTGACACTTTATTTATAGATATATGTATACACACACATATATGTGTGTGTACATATATATGTATATGTATATGCAGATATGCTTGTATGTATATTATAAAATATATACAGGATGTTATGCAAATATACATATATAGATATATTTAAATATATATTAGATCACTTAGAGTAACTTGATACTCCCTTCTAAATTGGGTAGAAATAGTCTCAGTGAAATCCAGTCCAAACTATTTGGAATTATCACAGCTGAGGCCATATCTATTTAGCTGAAAATTAGTAATTATTATGTAGTTTCCTGAAGCTACCTGTAGAGTGTTCAAAACAACTAGCTCTGGCAAAAGAGAAGTCTTGCTGTGTGCTTGGTGGTTCTTTTGCTCAAGTCAGACATGATGACACTTGCTGTTAGGGAGTTATATAGAATCTTCTTTAAAATATTTACTTATTTAAAGGAAAATAGGTACTTGGGTTTTATTGCTCCTCCTCATTAAGGTATGGTTTTATCATTAAGGTATGGTTTTATCATTTTTAATGAACTTTACCAATGCTTAAAACTCTCCTAGGACCTCAAAGAGGAGTGAATCCATCAAATCTCTCTTGATAGAGTCAGAACATAGACTAGCTGACCAGAGATTAGAGTATAGGAACATTATTGAAAACTCAGTGCTTTGCCTAAAAGTACATTTGAGAAAATCTTCAGATATTTCTGTCTTCTTTCCAAAAATTTCAGGAGTAGAATGAAAAGAGTATGTTGCTATTTGAGTTTTAATTAAAATTATATGTATCAATAAGTCAAGATGATATATATAACATACATAATGCTAAATATTTTATCTAATCTCAATAAACCAAAATAAAAATTGGCTTATTTAAAACATAGCATAACATACATACAGGATAATTTATGTACAGATAATGAAAAAATAATTTCTTCAGTTTTAGGTAATGTTGGCACCATTTAGCAAATGGTTATTCAAGCCATACTAAATTATACACTTTTAGCATGAAAAGAATATACTCTTCTCATCCTGCTTTTTTTCTAATGTATTTTGCAAAAAATCATTTTAATTTTTAAGGTGAATGTGAAAAGAGATATCATAAAATAATGATTCGATACATGCAACAAAGATTTTTCACAGAGATATAAAAAGATCAAGCATTTCAAATAACTCAGGAGCCAGTAAATTATTAAATGATTAGTTTAATGCAATTAAATAAATTATTAAAATGAACAAAATGTAACAGGCAAGGAAAATTAAGCAATAATTGTACAGTCTCCCAACTAAGAAAAAGCTCATTTGCCACCAGTGGGGATGCACACCTTTAATCCCAGCACTCAGGAGGAGGCAGAGGCAGGCCAATGTCTGTGAGTTAGAGGCCAGTCTGGTCTACAAGGTAAGTTTCATGACAGCCAGAGCTAAACAGTGAAATCCTATCTTGAAAAATGAGGAAGAAGAAAGAAGAAAAGAAGAAGAAGAAATAGAAGAAAAGCAAAGCCTATTTCTAGATAGAATTACAGCAGAATTCCTCAAGATCATTAGAATATAGCTACAACCTTTGATTCTCAAGTTATTCTCCAAAATTGAAATGGAAAAAAGACACTCAAAATCTTTCTATGAATGGTATTACTCTAATTTCAAACGCAAATAAAGACTCAACAGGCAGTAACTAATATCCCTGCTGAACATACAAGCTGACGTTCTCATCAAAATACCTGTAAACCAAATATAGATACAGATCAGAAAGACAATTCAGCATGATATGTTGCTTCTATCCCAAACTCTAGAGTTGTTTCAACAGATGCAAATCAATAAATGTAATGAATCCTACAAATAGAAGTAAAGGCAAAAATTAGATGATCATTTCCATTAATGCAGAAAAGACCTTTGAAAGAGTCCTGTTCCTGTGCTGAGGACAACCTTTCAGACAGGTGAGTGGATGACATCCCGGGGCAGGGCAGAACATCCGGGAAAGGAGCACTGGGCCCCTTCAACTCCTGCTGCAGGGGCTTCTTTGTTCCATACATCCCTGCCCTCCCACCCCCCAAGCGTGCCCTATTGTCTGCGAGGTCCTTGGCCCAGGAACAGTGCCTACTCCTGCACTGAGGCTAGCCACCCAAAGAGGAACAGTTCCTGCTCCTACACTGAGGAAATCCACCCAGAGTCAGTCACAGCATAGATTGGACCAAGACACCA
>LOJH01015127.1:273-23623 GCA_001685095.1 Ellobius talpinus | reverse complement strand
TGGTCCCTTCCCCTGCCTCCACAATGAAGTCAGGGTGGTCCCTTCCCCTGCCTCCACAATGAAGTCAGGGTGGTCCCTTCCCCTGCCTCCACAATGAAGTCAGGGTGGTCCCCTCCAGGCTCATCTATAGTGAGGTCAGGGGCAGTCGCCTCCAGTCCAGAGATGGAAGCAGGAAGCTCTGAGCCACTTCCTCTGCACTTTTTCCATCTTGCTGCCTCCACAGAGGTACAGAGGAAGGGAGCAGAGTACTCAGCTAGGTGGGGCTCCACAGTGAGGTGTCCTCCGCTCATTTCATTGTCCTTTGTCAGGATGGCAGCTGTACACATGATGAGGAAGTCTGGAGAAGACGAGAGAGAGAAAGTGATGGGGTTTTGCCTAGATTTCCCAAAGCAGAACCTAAGGACGCCATCTGAGCCCTGTTCTGGATTGAGCCTCCTTGATGGGTCCAGGGAATGTCCTGGGGGTGGGAGAGACCTCGGAGAACGGCAAGACTTTGGCTTAATTGAGTCTGGCCAGCAGAAGCAGGTTACAAATCCTGGACAGCAGTTATGTTACCAGAGTATAATGGTAGTGGGGGAGGGAGAGGGGGAAGGCTGGGGAGGGGAGAGGCAGTAGATTAGGACAGTTTTGCTTAAGAAACAGAAAAACAAATAGGTCAGAAGACATTTGGATGTAATGCCATCACTGTTATCCACATCCATGTGACCGCAGAAGAGTGACCTGATCTCATTGGTCTTCAGTTTCCTTTTCTATAAAATTCCAGTTGATCACAGTTAGGCAAGAGTGAGACAGATGCTCAGGTATGGTGGCACATAACTGTAGCCCTAGAATTTGGGAGGCTGAGGCAGGAAGATGGAAAGTTCTAGGTCATCTCATGCTGCATAGCAAGGTCTAGATCAGCCCAAGATTCGTAGCAGGACTCGGTCCCCATCCTCCTTCCATAGAATCCCATCTAGGTATCAGGAGACAGTTTCTCTGACTGTACTGAATTTGAATGAGAGTCTATACACCCTAATTTTGTTTTGGGTCAAAATATTTGTGATTTTCAATTCAAGAAACTGATTCTGGTTATCTGCTATCCAGCGCTGTTGGCGGCGCTGTGGGAAATGCAATAGGCCTGTATGACTCAAGGTTTTGTTTGCTAAAATTAGAAGCCCAAGAAAATTGAAGAAATCAGAAACTGGTTTTCCTTCACTTCTCCTTTTAAAATGTATTTATTATTTATATGTGTGTGTATGTGTATACACGTGTGCTTGCTCCCCAGTTCACATGTGGAGGTCAGAGGCCAACGTGGTAAGAAGTCAGTTTTCTCCTTCTACCATCAGGTGAGTTCCAGGAATGGAACTTGGGTCCCCAGGCTTGTCCTGCAAGTGCCCTTGCCCACTGGCACCTCATCCGTCATTTCAACTCATTTTTAACACAGCTTTATCCAAATAAATTTATGTATCATATAAATCATAATACAATTCAGTGGGTTTCAGCGTATTTACACAACTGTGTAGACAACACCTCAACCAACTTCAGAATGTGACCGTCTCTCTGAAAAAGCCCCATTCCCCTTTGCCATCACTCCTTAGGTCCTGGACCTCTCACAGGCCCTGGAGCCGCCATGTGTGCACTTTCTGTGTCTGCAAGTGTACCAACATGTGGGTATTTCTTGGTTACTTTCACTGTTGCTGTGATTTAAAAAAAATCTCTGCAAAACAACTTGATGAAGGAAGAAAATATTCATTTATTTTCTTTCAAATCTTTCTATTTTTTGAGAATTTTATGTACGAGTACTCTGTTTACATGGATGGAGGATGAAGGGTTGGTTTTACTCACAGTAGGCACAGTCCATTATCATAGGGGATCAAGGTGGCAAGAGCTTGAAACGCTCTTGAAAGCATCCATATTCAGGAAGAAGAGAGTAATGAATGCTGCTATTTAGCTCTCTCTCTCCTTCTTATCAGCCTAAGACCCAAGCCAGAGATTGGTGCCACCTCCGGTGATGGTGAGGCTTCCGACCTTACCTAATCATGATGGTCTCTCACTGGTATGGAGAGATTAACCTAGGGTAGATAACCTGGCTGCTTCCACTTGCGTGATATTTTCAGAGTTCATTCATGTTGAGCACTCTATCCCCTTCTATGGTAGAAGTATGTTCTAGTGTGTGGACATCCATATTTTATCCATCTATCAGTTCACAAGTATTTGGGTTTCTCTCCACCTTGAGCTGTAATGAATGATTTTCCCATAAAACCCCACCTAAAGACAGGTTTTTAGGCAGACACCCCTTCCACATCCTCTTGGGCACATGCCTAGGAGTAGAATCGCCCCATCCTGAGCTAAGTCTGTGTATGATTTGGAAAACTCCAAGCTGTTTGCCAAAGTGGTTGCCCCGTTCTTTTCTTGTTCACGTGTGAGCATTCTAACTCTGCAATGGTCTTCTGTGGTTTTGATTAGCGTTCCCCTAGGTGTTAATGACGAGCACCCTTCTGTGTGCTTATGGGCCATTTGTGGTCTTCTTTGAAGATAGTCTATTCAGATCTTCTGCCCACTTTTAATTGAGTTATCTCTCTCTCTCTTTATTAAGTTGTTAGAGCTCTTTATGTATTCTAGATAGTTCCTTGTTGGATACATAGTTGGCATGTCTATTTTCTTTTGAGTTGTTCGTTGACTTACTTTCTTGATGGTGTCCTTTGAAGTGAGACATCTGAATATGGACGGTAAAAAAATGTCAGTTTTAATTACACTGAAACCTCATTAATTTGGGCTCTAGCAGATTTGGAATTGGTAAGGGCAGAGGGTCAAAGTCCATTTTCTCAACAAATAGTTATTGAGACTGTATGTGGTCAGAGATTGTGACAGGCCCTGGGGACAGAGAGGTAACTAGGGCAGAGCCTGCACAGTTTACAGTCTGTAGTACTGAGCACACTGTCACCCCATCCCAGACAATGGGCAGATCCCTTTCTATCCCAGACAATGGGCAGATCCCTTTCCATCCCAGACAATGGGCAGATCCCTATCCATCCCAGACAATGGGCAGATCCCTTTCCATCCCAGACAATGGCCAGATCCCTATCCATCCCAGACAATGGCCAGATCCCTTTCCATCCCAGACAATGGCCAGATCCCCATCCCAGACAATGGGCANCTGTAGTACTGAGCACACTGTCACCCCATCCCAGACAATGGGCAGATCCCTTTCTATCCCAGACAATGGGCAGATCCCTTTCCATCCCAGACAATGGGCAGATCCCTATCCATCCCAGACAATGGGCAGATCCCTTTCCATCCCAGACAATGGCCAGATCCCTATCCATCCCAGACAATGGSCAGATCCCTTTCCATCCCAGACAATGGCCAGATCCCCATCCCAGACAATGGGCAGATCCCTTTCCATCCCAGACAATGGCCAGATCCCCATCCCAGACAATGGGCAGATTCCCCCATCCTAGACAATGGGCAGATTCCCCATTCCAGACAATGGGCAGATTCCCCCATCCCAGGCAATGGGCAGATCCCTAGCAGCACAGTACAGGGCTTGAGAGCTCTAGGGGAGGAAACCCACCTCCATTAAAACAGGGTTTACATAACAAGTGAGAAGCAGAAATCATTTAGAAAAATAAACTGCTTTTGAGGCCCTGGAGCCTCTTGTTGGTTTCATGTCTGTATTTTGCTGAGATGGGTCCTCAACTGCTATGCAGCCCAGGCTGGCCATGGACTCATGGCAATCCTCTTACCTTAGCCCCCCAAATGCTTCGATTATAGACACAAGCCACCACATTTTACATGAAGATGTATTTTCTTTCAAACATCAGATGCCTTCTCTACACATTATGCCATCATCATCCAACAAAATTGCCAAGACCCTGTGTCCCTGCCTGCTTTCAACTCTCTGTGACTGAAAGTGGCTCTGTTCTATCTCTAACTACTCACCCCTAAGGCCTCTGGGTTGTCCTGATGTATACACGGCATCCCTGGCTCTCTGTGACAAAGCCTATAGGACATTGTTGCATATTTCTTAGGCCTTGACTCAGAGGACAGTGAGGTCTGTGGGCCATGCAAGACTTGGAATCATTTCTCTCGATGCCATTTCTTAAACCAAGCTTTTCATCACTGCTTCTTCTGTTGGGGACTTTCTCCTCAGGTGCTCAGAAATAGTTCTCAATCGTCCCTCCTGAACTCATTCCCTGGTTTGCATTGGTAGCTCATATTCTGCTGTGGAGACTGCTGGTTCCTTTTATTATTTATGAGGCAGGGAGTCTATCTGTGGTAGGTGCCCAGCCCCAAGGCTGAGACTGACCTGGGAGCTTTTTTTTGCAAGCTTTTTACAGCTTGGAAAACTCAACTTGCTTTGCACCTTCCCCTCTCATGGTACCAGACTCCTGAAGGCAACAGCCAAACCTTCTCATCTTACCTCTTTCTGGAGGACTCAGTTTAGCAGAGATGAGTTTGTTGTTCTTAAAGCATTGTTGGGGCTGCTTCTACCCCAGGTAGAGTAAGAGATTCCCAGACTGCCCTCAAAAAGCATTGGAAGCACATCTTTGCCTACTGAACCACTGCTAGTATTTCTCTTTCTTGAGACTCTGTCCACCCCCAAAACTATAAATGGGAGCTGAGCTCTCAGGGTCAGGTACGAAGCAGTGAAATCTCAACCCACTAGACCTCACATTCTATTTTTTACCTTCCAAAATAGGGCCTGGGTTCTAGAAAGGAGAAGAGCTACATTTAAATGCTGGTTTCTTTCCTGGGCATGTAGCCACCAGCCTTCCTGAATGACAGGAGAGCTGTTGGCAATGCCTCATTGCCTGGGAGGAGAATCAGGATCAAAGAATGTGGCTGCCGTGAGGTTCTTTCCCTCTGGACATCTTGGGCAGGTCCCTCCACCACACTTTGCAAAGATGGAGACGATATGAAGTGAACAGGAAGCTCTTACTCTCCCATGGACACTCCTGGCAGGGTCTCTAAAGATTTTGCAAATTCCTTACAGGTTATGGAATGACCACTTGGAGACTTGACATCAGTGACAACAGAGAGGAACTGTGCAGAGTAAATGGCAGCCTGATGGCACATAGCTCCCTGGAGGGGTCATCTCCATAGTTTAGGTAATGGCTTTAGCCAAGGAGTAGGCATGTGACCTGGGATGCCAGTGGAGGCTCCCTTGGCCTGTAGGTGGCTCTTTGTCATCCATTGTCTAGGGTATCCCTTACTGCTCAACTCCATCCCCTCTGTACCCCTCTCTGCCCCCAGCACTTCAGGAGCAGGGGTAGCACATGGCTGGCACAGTAGACATGGTTCTGAGCCTCCTATCCACCCACCTCTTTGGATGTTTGCCTTGATTCTTCATCCTGAGAATCCAGGGCCCTGTGCCTAACATATGATTCCCAAGCTCATTAGTAAACTGGATGCTTGCTGTTGGATACTTTGGAAGACCTCTTAATGCATTGCGTCTATGTTTGTCTTTTCCCAAAGGCCCTAAGCCAGGAAGTTTCACAGAAAAATATTTATCTCTAGAGTCTAGTGAGACTTGGCTTAGAGAAAAAGGTGCCATCAGCAAATAAGTTTGAGAAGCACTGCACTGCACATCATGCCTCTTGTCTTCCAGGCTCACAATCAGAGCCCTGGCACTGCCTACCTCCCCTCTCACCTCTGCAGACACAGCGCGGTGTCAAGATCTCTGAGAAATCCCATAGTAGAAAGAACAGCTTAGATTTGTTTCTCAAAAACGGCGTTGGTCTGAGACTTGGAATGCTTGGTAACCAGGGAGTGGTCCCTAATACACAGTCTGTCTTAGAAAGCACATGGAGAGGGAAGAGAGTTAGAGCCAAAGCGACCTACCTTTTCTTTATTGATCTAATAGGCATAAGCAAGAGGGGAGATCTTGATGCCTGACCTAATACTAGGTTGTGGGAACCAGCCCTCCAGGAAGTCTGGATGCTCTTTGGGAGACATTGTACTCAGTGGGTGGGCACTTCCTTTGGCTCTTGGAAGTTAGGGCAGAGTATGCCAAACATGGTGACACATAAGGACACTAGCAAGGGAGGCATGGGTAGGTGTAGAAGAGATAAATAATATGCATGGCAAAAAGAAGTCCTGAGAACTGTGGCTGGGGTGGCGTATAAAACCTGGTCTGGGAGGTCACTCGTGGCCTCTATGACACTGCAATTTCAGTGTTGCTTGGCAAGGGATGGGAATGAGGAGCTTTCTGTGCAGAAGGAACACAGCATGCAAACAACCAGAGTCAGGAGGTGCTCCTGGCTCCAAGCACGGACATTCAGGTGAAGGCAGCTTAAACAACAAGGAAGTGGACTGAGCTCCACAAGCAGAGGTCTAGCTGTAAGTGCTGGCATTGCTAATTGTAGTGCGCAGTGGAAACACGGACTCTGGCCCACCCTTGTGGCTTCAGCTCCATTGCCCAGGATATCAGTTTCATCTTAAAGGTGGCCTGCCCTTGAATCACAGGCTGCTAGCAGTGAATTTTTCTCCAAGCCTAGCCGGGGAGTGAGAACCA
This sequence comes from Ellobius talpinus, assembly GCA_001685095.1. Taxonomy (NCBI): domain Eukaryota; kingdom Metazoa; phylum Chordata; class Mammalia; order Rodentia; family Cricetidae; genus Ellobius; species Ellobius talpinus. The sequence goes on along the minus strand of LOJH01015127.1, from coordinate 17,127 downwards.
GACAGACAATTTCCTATTCCCTCAAGTCTTAATCGGCCAATTTGGATCACTAAACACCCTGAACCAATCATTGCCATTAGGGAGCATCTAGCTCTGACTGAATTAGTCTGAGTTCTTAAGAAAATATCCCAAAACCACTGGTAAGGCGAGTGAGACCTATGCTTGACTTAGACCATGACTTGGCAAACTTTTTCATAAAGGGTCAGTCAGATCATAAATATTTTAGGCTTTCTGGGCCTAAAATATGGCCTCTATTTTAACCTCCTAACTGCTACTGTAGTATCAAAGCAGCCACAGAGCATACATAAATGAGTGTGGCTGTGTTCCAGCCAGCTTTTAGTAATAGATATTAATATTTTAATTTGATAATTTTTTTTGCAGCAAAATAATCTTCTTTTGATTTTTTTTTCAGCCATTAAGAAATATAAGAAAAACAGGGCTAGGGTGATAGCCTAGTTGGTAAAGTGCCTTCTGTGTAAGTTTTAAGAGTTGAGTTTGGAGGGCTGGAGAGATGGCTCAGTGGTTAAGAGAACTGACTGCTTTCCCAGAGGACCTGGATTCAATTTCCAGCACCCACGTGACAGTTCACAACTGTCTGTAACTCCAGTTCCAGGGGATCTGGCGTCCTCACACAGGCACACACGCAGCCAAAACATTAATGCACATAAAAATAAATAAATCCTAAAAAAAGTTGAGTTTGGATCAAAAAATTAAGCGGAAGAGTAATCAAAGAAGACATCCAATGTCAACCTCTGGCTTCCACATGCAGATGCGTGCACACACACACACAGAGAGAGGGAGGGAGGGAAAGATACATTACACAGATAAACATGTATAAACATGTACACTTGCATGCAACATAAACAAATGAAGAAAATTTAAAAGAAAAATATAAAGTAAAAATTATTACTATTTTAAAAGAGAGACATAAGAAGCCATTCTCAGCTCCTAGACCACACCCTCCTAGCTCACCCTCACACACTAACCAGCAGAGGCTTGACTAACCAGCAGAGCCCGCAGACCATAGTTTGCTGACTCACTGATTAGGATGGAATAGGTGAGAAATCAAGCTCAGCATTTTCCTTTGGGAGTCTGGTGCTAGTAGGGGTCTGCAGAGGATTTTGTAGCAAGCAGCACAGCTGGCACCTGCTTAGTGTCCATGGACAGGGGCCACCAACCATTCATAGACAGTGTTCTTCCTGGCTGAACAGGGCTGCGGCTTCCACCCCGCTTGACCAGCATACCATCCAAGGGATTCATCCTTGAAAATGGTGGCAGTGGTTGGAGGGATTTCCTTCTCTCTTTTAGGTTAACACTAAGTCCTTGCATTTAAGCAGGGGCTTCCTGGTAAGGCAGCTCCCACTCTTCTTGCTAGACCCAAAGGAGTTCCTGCAATTAGTCAGCTAGTCAGTAAGTAGTCACTGAAACACCGACCAGGTTTGCAGGCCCCTTGGGTGCCATAGGCAGCAGAAGGAGTAGAGCGAGCCTCCTTTAGAGGGAAAGCGTGACACACAAAACAAACACCTACAAGTCTTCCCAAATCCTGCAGCACTTCCAGGAGCTTCCCTGGGTGGCAGTGGCATGATGAGATGACCTCAACTCCCAGCCATCTGTTTATGCCACGTCGTCAAAGTTAACAAAGGCTGACCCCTCAGCAAAACTGGGAAGGCAACCAAAGTTCAGCCTCTGGCTACAGCCATCCCTTCAGAAGACACGTTTCATCTTTGAGTAGCAAACTATTTCTCAGGGTCATCATCAAGCCAGTCTTTGTCTCCTGGGCTACCCTGCTCTATCCATAACAAAGGTCTGCCATTGGCCTGTGCCACTAAGACTGGTTGATGGAGTTGACTTTCTTTGGAACGGATCTCAGCTGTAGTTTTTCTCATCCTCTGTGTGCATTCTGCTGCCCTTTGTCTCCTTACATTGTTTCTACACCGAAAGGCTTTGTCTTCAGAGAACGGCTATCTATAATCTAAGTACTGGTCTCCTCGAAATGTGTATGCTGGAATCTAATCACCAGTGGGATGGTAGGAAGAAGTAGGGCCTTTGGGGAGTGACTAGCTCATGAGGACTTTGCCACAGTGGTGTAAGAAACCTTATTAAAGAGGTGCAGAGAATGCCTTGACCCTTAGACCATGTGAGGCCACAGCAAGAAGGAACCATTTAGGAACCTGAAAACAAAAGCCCTCCCCCCCAAATGCTAAGTCCGCTGTGTCTTCATCTAGGACTTCCAAACCTTATCTGTTCTTTGATATTTAGCTAATATATAGTATTTTAAAGGGGGAAATATACTACACTGAAAATTGATCTCTTACAAGATTATTTTTACTTTGTGTGTTCAGGAAGGAAGATGCTATTGCCAGAAAGGCCATCCTTGCTGGGAAGTGGCAGAGAACTTTGCTGAGTCAGGCTCACTTCCTTGTACTATTTGGAAGCGAAAAATTGTGAGTTGAGTAGTGGGTATTTGATCGAAGACATTTCTAAGCCAAGTGCTGAAGTACAGCTTGGCTCTGTGTGTGTGTGTGTGTGTGTATGCACTAATATGTGTTTATGAGTGAGTGTGTTGTATCTGTGTGTATGAGTGTGTCTCTGTGTATATATATATGTAAATGTGTGTGCGTGTCTGTGAGTGTGTGATTATGTGTAATTGTGTGTGTCTGTGTGTGTATATGTGTGAGTGTGTGTATTTGGTTAGAAGATGTGAGAAGAGATAAGTAACTTGCAGTTCTGCTTGTTAATAATGAGAAGGAGAACTTGGATTTGGGAAGCTCAGCCTATGACATGGTAACAAATGTGAGCACACATTGCGAACGAATGAAGGTGTAGCCAGATGCCTGTTGCCTAAGGAGACTGTGCTTCAGAAGTCTCAGGGACCCTGGTCCCGTTGTTCAAGACAATAGAAGCATTCTTCTGTCTTTCTGGAGATGTTCAGAGCTGTTCATCCTACACAGGACCAGATTTCCAGGGCCTGAGAGACAGCATGATCTCAAAGAGGGAGGCGAGCACCTGTGTGAACTTGGTCCTCGGGATCTGGCGGCACCTCAAAGGTCTCTGCATGTTCATTGCTCCCCAACCATGGCTCTGATGGGCCATTCCACAGGACCACAGACTGCTCAAGCTGCTACTGTGCAGCTCCAGACTAGCCTGTTTCTTCTGTGGCTTCTCTGCTGGCCAGCAGGGAGGCCTTGCTTTCCAGAACCTGCTGTTAGGTGGAGAACCTGGGCATGAAGCTGTTGCCAGGCATTCGGGTTCATACCTTAGTTTCTCTGTATTCCAAAAACAATTAGGAGACAGTAATTGGGGAAAGAAGTGATTTTTCTTTACAGTTTGATCAAACAGGGGAGAGAAGGAATCAATTTCTTCTCTGCTGCGTTCATGACACCCTTTCAGTGTGGAGAAAACCGAGAGAGCATCTGTGCATTCCACCCTGAACAAGCAGATCTCAGGTGTGGAAGCTAAGCAGGACCAGACCTGGTTAATACTTGGATGGGAGAAGACCCTGAAACAGAGGCCAGAAGACACTCAGATTTGCCTACCACACAGGGACTGGGGAAAGATCACCTCAGTGGTCCATACTCTTATAGTTCTTATTCATATCCAGGTGTGAGGAAGATGGGGTAGACATTCTGTCTCAAAGACTCCCCAGTTTTGAAAGAGTGTCAAGGGTTTTACTGAACGGCAGGTGTAAGATGACCCTTTGTGACTGGCAGTGTTCTTGGAGCCTAAGTCCATCCTCTTGAGAGGTGCACCTGGGGAGCTTTTGTATCTTTCCTTTGGAGACCAGCTTCAAGCCGGGACTCACGCAGGCCTCTTAAACATACCAATTTTGTAGGTGAGGAAAGGAGATAGTCTGCTAAAGGAAGGAGGGACTGGGTCTCACCTTAGAGTTTAGAATAACCCCTCTGTCCCTCCTGGGCTCTGGGCCTTCCCAGCATGTGACCACAGTCCCAAATCATGACACAGGCCATCCAAGAGGGCCCTCCAAGCTGAGGGAAGGTGACAGAGCTAATAGGGGTAAATCTACCTGAGAGGCTGGCTGAGGTCAGGGAGCATAAGTGCTGAGACTTGGCCAAGCTCCAGTCCTGATTCTTCTCTTTCTCAATCCATGTGATATGGGCAAACTAAGGCCTGCTGTCCCCGTCCTTCAGAGCTCCCAAGGCTCACATTTGTATCTAGTGACATCGTGACTTTGGAGGTGCTGTGTGGATCATGAAACATAGCTGTCATGACAGGTGCTATGTGCGGTGCTTCTTACATATATGGAACAGAGAGAAAGGGAGGTCAAAGTGTCCTGGTAGGGAGGGTGGGGTTAATTCCTTCACATGGCATCCTGGCAGCACTGAGTGCCTGCGACATTCCCAACCCATGCGGCCTCTTATTTACACCTGATGACAATGTTGGTAAGAACTGTTTGTTCAGAGAAATGAAGCAACTTGCCCAGGGGCCAAACTAAATGATAGAGCTGGCGTTGGAATTCAGCAATTTCTGGCTCCCAAGCCTGCTCACCGACTCCCCACCCACTGTGCTATTTCTCGGGGCATTTGCAAGGTACTTTTATTATCACTTGCTCAGGCTCTGCCCTCCTTTGCCACTGGCTTTCCTTAGAGACACTACTGGCTGTGATGGCGTGTTCAGGAGACATTCCGATGAAGGCGTCTCTCATTCTGACTGAGAACCTGGGTACCCAAGGCCCTCTTAAGAGTGTTAATAACATTTACTAAACGTGACAGAGAAAGGTCAGCCTCCGAGTACTGTGCCAGCAGGAGAGATAAACCTTTCCCAGAACATCTGCTCTCTGTTATTGTTGGTTGAGCAGACTCAGCAGCGTCTAAGAAGCCCATGGGTTCAGTTGGGCAGGAGGCAGTAAAACAGCTCAGGCCATCATCTCTACTGTACCTCTGGGACCGGGGCTCACAGCAGGTGTGTGGGCAGAGTTGGAGGGACAGAGAACTGTGTCTCTCTCTCAGGCAGAAGTTGGACTCCAGATATTCTTCCTTTGAAGTGAAGGAGTTGGAGGACCCTATCTTTTTCTTTCTTTCTTTCCTCCCCCCTCCCTCCCTCCGTCCCTCCCTTTCTTTCTGGCCAAACCTTACCAGGTTCGTCCGAGGAGTAGCCTTCACGGATACTATAGTCCCCATCTGTACTCCCATCTCTGCTACTCAGGCAGAAGTCACTACAGGCTCTTGCAGAAGGAGGAGGCTGGCTTAGTGCTCTCTCACTATGTAACAAAATTTCCCCAGATTGAGCAGCCTAAAGCGACAACTGTATATTGTCTTCTTTAGTTTCTGATGGGTGGGATCTGGAGTTGTTTCTTGAATTCTTTCTGGCTCAGGGTGGATCCCAAGGCTACCGTGAAAGGTGGACAGAGGCTGTAGTCAAAACAGACCCCATTGGGGCTGCAGCCTCCACCCCTAAGCTCTCTCTTGGTGACTTTGAGCCTTGTTATCTCATTGGCTGTCGGCTGGAGGCCTCAGTGCCTGTCTATGTGGGTCTTTCCATAGCGCACTCCTGGGTGAACTTTTTTCCCCAGAGTCAGGTGCAAGACACCCTAAGACGGAAGCAGCAGTTTCAGAAGCTACATTGTCCGCACTTCTGCCGCATGCTTTTGGTCAGGGCAGCCATTCCCAGATCGGAGTAAATGCAAAAGGGATGTGGGATCTAGGAGGAATAGTCATTGGGACCCTCTTGAGGACTAGTTGGCATACAGGTCTATGAGAGCTGTGTGGGGAACTGGAATATTCACTCAGAGGCCTTCTGTCCAGTCCTAGCCATGCTGCTGCGTTTTTTCTCACCCAGGGCCACGGCCATAGAGTCCAATTTCCCTTAAATACCTGCAGCCCCGTCCTCTGCCCTTTTCTCCAGTTGCCTCACATCCTAGCTCCATGGACCGGACCATTTGTTTAATTCCTCTGTGCTGTACACCTGCTGATTTCTGTCTCCAGCCAGTAGGTTTCTGTGTCATAGCCCAGTTTAGTGATCTCCTTTGTGAGTCTCTCTCAGCACCCCAGAGCACCGTGCCTCTCGGCAGCCCCACGTCACGCCCCGCTCAGGCGGGATTCTCAATCATGTCCTGGGTGCCATGCTCTGTGCTGGGCTGCAGGGACAGCAGTGGACAAAGGGCCAATGCAGATGGACAGAAGAACAAACCCAAAAAGTGGGGTCTGGCTGCCGATGGGAGCTGCAGACGAGGCTGAAGAGAGGCGGGGTGAGGAGAGTGTCCTGGCAGAGGGGAGGACCCTTCCTTACTAGACTTGTGGAGGCCTTGCTCCTGCAGAACATGGAACAGAGACCACAGAGATCGTGGAACAGAACTGGAGAGAATGTTTGAGTCCAGCAAGGGTGTAATTATAGACATGTGTTACTTCATGATGGAGCATGAACTACTGGGCGATCATGTACTAACATCATAGAACATACTTACACACACACACACACCTCCCTAGATTATTTATTTACTCATTTTTGTATTGTCAGTGATCAGACCTAGGGCTCTAGGCAGTTTTAGGTTGATGCTCTAAAATTTGACTGTACTCTAGCTACCCTTTTAAAATTTGTTACTGTTATCATTTTGTTTAAACTTGAGACAGAATCTTATTATTTTACTGTCACTCAGACTGGCATTGAACTTGCTACCTTCCTGCCACAACCTCTCCAGTACTGGGATTATTGGTGGGTATCACCACACACAACTTATGCCATGTAGGTTATATATAAGTATGTGCATACATACATATCCATTTGTAGGCCATATGGTGTGTGCATATTACTAAGTAGTCTGTTGCTCCTAGGGCCAGGATGAACAAAACAACACATGATTTAGTCAACCACAAAAGAAAATACTGCAGTCAGGAGACATGGTAAACACCAAATGTATGGGGTTGCTTCCAGTGGCACTTGGCACACTGCTTTACGGTAAACAGTCTTTCCAGTGTGAGTAGATGCAAACCTTGTAGAATAGTTATACAAAGTACAGTGAAGTAATTATATAAGCTAGCAACACAGCCATTCATTAGCACATCCTCTGCTACGCACATTGTATAGTTGTATTGCTGTGCTTTCCCGTCTCTGGCAGGGCACTAGGTTTGCTGGCACCAGCATCACCACACTCAAGTAACTAATGTGGTGTGCCATGATGTCACGAGGGTAATGATGTTACTGGGCCATGTGAATTTTTCTCTGCTTTCGTAATCTTATGCGCTTCCCTTGGGTGGTGGTTTGTTGTGGTGGTTTGTTGTGGTCTTATATGATGCATGACCCAAATCACTATGATTTCCATATAAATCTGGCAGCCCCCTGAGGGCAGGGACCATGAACAATCTTGCTGCCTAGAACAGCTTTGGCACATGGCTGTGAAGGCCAGGCAGGGTTGGACACCCAGTGAACTTCCAGAGGCACTGAGACAGCTAAGGGGGAAAGAAATAAGGTTGGAGAAATTTGTTTTGAGGACTAAAGACTCACTCTGTATATATCCCTACATTTTATAGGCAGGGATGAGATGAAAGTGAATTTAAATAAAGACTTTATTCTGTATTTAATGATGTCGTTATTAGGCTGCATTTGGCAATGCGTCCCCTGACATAAAGTTCTAACTTCGGCCTTTCTGAATACTAAATTACCTTTTGGATCTGCCAACTGTAATGATAAATAAAGAGAAAGTCGACCTCATTACCGTCAGATTCATGGAGTGGGTTAACATTTGGTAGACTTAACCAGTTCCGGAAGCTGAGAAATGATGGCCACTAAGTGACAGCTTTCGATGGAGAACTGGGGACTGGAGTCACATGTGCAGCCAAGTTCATTACACAAGAGTCGATGAGTCTCTGCTTTAAATCAGTGGAACCTCAGTTCCCCCTACATTCTTAAAGCAGAGCAGGCTGCAGATGTCTTTATTGACTCAGGCAGCCACACCCACCAGACTCTGAGGATGCAGGGATGGAGAAATAGGTGATTGAGAAGAGGTGATTTAAGAGGCCATATGACCAAAGGGTCACAAAGAAATGGGCTCCTTATAGACTCTGGAGTGTGTGCTACAATTCCAGTACCTTCTTGGGGGTGCCCTGGAGACCCTGGACAGTAGTCCTTTTGGAGGGGTCTGCCTGGAACTACATGTGGCTCACCTTTACTCGTGGGTAAGGCCAGGGAACGGGAAGTGCCGGATTGGTGGAAGACATACATCATGCCCTCAGTTGTGAGTTCTGAGATGAAGGAAGGGGAGGGTCTTGAGAAAGGACTAATTGCCCTGATGGAGTTTTTCCCTGTCCCATGAGACATCCCATGGAAGTAAGGGCAGAGACCAAAAAGAGGGACAAAGTGGTGGTATACAGGCCTTGTGAGTCAGGGTACACAGGCCTCATGAGTCAGGAGGTAAGGCAAAGGGAAAGGAAATCTACAGGCCACACCCCTCTCACCCCAAAACCTCAGACCAAGCCAGCTGACCAGGCTTAGGCCAATATGTAGCCCGGGTCTGAGTCCCTAGAGAGGAGAGCTTTGCAGGACAGTGTCCCCTTTCAGTTGCATGTGTCCTGACAGGGATGATGGGAGTTAAGGGGGCACGGTGAGCTGGGTGAGCAACAATTGACTGGTAGCCTAGGCCAGGAGACTCAAAAGCCACGTGTTGCTGTTCATACCATTCCGGAGAAAAGGCTTGATGGCATCTCCCACCAGAAATCACACAGATGGGGAGGTTTTTCTGTTTTTTGTTTTGGAGTTTGTTTTTAAAGGTAAAATTGGTTAGATGACTGAAGGGGTCTATCTCCACCTGTAAAATAATGATACTCACCTCGAAGGGCAGATGTCATGAGATGGGATTCCTCCAACCGTGTCATCATTTGTCCCCGTCCCTGTTTTCCTTTCTGTCCTTTCTCCAGGCAGGCCAGGGAGCATCTTCCCTAGCACATAAAGTGTCTGCTCTATAACCTCGTGATGTGATGGCCTAGGCGGAGTGTTGGTGCAGCAACCTGGCTTTTCTTTTCAGTCTGATCCTAGTCACTGGGTGTCTTTGAGTTCACTTAGTCCTTCTGGGTTTCTGAAAACTCACCTGCAAAAATTATAATGATTCCGTTTTATCACTGTATTCCAGATTATGAAAAGACATCAATGAGTTAAGATCTGTGAAAGTACTTCGTAAACTATTAAAGCAAGACCCCTTTTGTTTTCAAAATTATGTTTAATTGTGATAAAAGATGTACAATATAAAAGGTGCCACTTTAATCATTTAGTCATTTTTTCATGTTTTCATTTGTTTCTTGAAATTTTCATTCATTTAATTTTTTGTGAACTATGCTTGAATGCATGTTTGTGTGTGTGTGAGTGTGTATGCGTGCGTGTGTGTGAGTGTGTATGCGTGCGTGCGTGCATGTGCATGTGTTTGTAGAGGCCTGAGGATAGCCTTAGGTGCTATCTATATTCAGGAACACAATCTATCCTCTTTAGAGATTTTAGCCTGTAGCTCACCAAGTAAGCTAGTCTTGCTAGTCAGTGAACCCAGAGCTCTGCCTGCTCTCTACCTCCCCATCACGAGGATTACAAATGGGAGCCACTATGCCCAGTTTTTTCTAACCCTGGATTTTAGGGGATTGAGTGCTGGTCCTCACGCTTGCAAAGCAAACACTTTACCACCTAAGCCATCCCCGTGGCCCTCCTCTCAATTATTTTGAAGTGTCCAGTTCAGCGGGGTCAGACACCTTCAGGCTTCTGTGCTGCCGTCACCACTGTGTTTCCTGAACCCATTTTATCTTGAAAAACCGAAAACATTTATGATTGCAGAGTAACTTCCCTGTGCCCTAGCCCCAACCCCACGCAGCCACCGTCATGCTTTCTGCCTCCAGAATCTAACTACTCTCTGCACTGCACCTAGGAGGAGCACACTGTACGTATCACGTTGAGACTGGCTTGTTTTGCATAGCATCGTGATCTCAAGGGTCACCATTTTCTCAGCATATATCAGACTTTCCTTCCTTTGTAAGGCAGAGTAACATTTCCTTGTTTGATTATATTTTTATCCCTTCAGCTATGATGGCTATGAGGGTTGATTCTTTCTCTGGCAAAGAGGGCTGGCTAAACATGGATGTACAAATATCAGTTAGAGACTCTGCTTTCAATCATTTTGGAAATAGACTCTAAAATATGCTGGGACACATGGTATCTTAGTTTTATCTCATGTGGTTATGATAAAATAACTGACAAAAGAAACTTACAGGAGAAAAGATTTATTCAGATTTTGGTTCGAGGGCACAGTCCTACAGTCTGTATGCCAGGGAATTCAGGGTGGCAGAAGATTAAACTGCTGGTCACAGCTGGGTGGTGGTGTCGCACACCATTAATCCCAGTACTTGGGAGGTAGAGGCAGGCGGATCTCTGTGAGTGCGAACTACAGAGTGAGCTTCAGGTCAGCCGCGGCTACCCAGGGAAACCTTGCCTCAAAAACAAACAAAACCATCAGTCACCCAACCAATAACAACAACAACAACAACAACAACAACAAAAGCTGCTGGTCACATCATGTCCACAATCAGGAACTGAGAACAATGGAACTGAACAATGTTCAGCTCCCCTTTTCCACTTTAGAAAGCCCAGGATATACAGTCTAGGGCATGGTGCCACCCACAGTAGGCAGTCCTTCCCATCTTAATTTATGCAATCAAGCTAATCCCCTATAAGCTTACCCAAAGGCCTACCATCTCCCAGGAGAACCCTAACCATCAGATATGGCAATCGCATCTTGAATTACTTTGAGGCCATTAGATGTGTCTTACAGTACTTGCACCACTGCATGTTCTCCCAGCAGGGCACATGTGTTCTAATTTCTTCACCTCCTTATGAGCACTTCTTATTTTTCTAGTTAAAAAAGTGTGTGTATGCATTCATATAGGAGATGCGTACATGCATCTGTGTGCATGTGTGTAGTTCAGAAGTTACTGTTGGGTGCTTCCCCCCCAGTAACTTCGCACCTTGTTTTTGGAGATGTTGGGGGTGGGGTTGTTACTGAACCTGGAGCTTGCTGATTCAACTGAATGGCTGATTAGCAGGCGTCAGGGGTCTGCCTGTCATCCCAGTGCTGGGAACGCAGGCCTGTGCTTTCATGCTTGACAATTTTTTATACATGGCTTCTAGGAGACTGAATGCAGGTCCTCATGTGCAGTGCACACTTTATTAAGTCATCTCCTCAGCCCTTTTCTGGCTTTTGTTTGTTGGTTTTGATTAGTTCATCTGGAGGGGGTTTTGTAGTCTATATCTGGGTGGGGATAAAACAGAGGTAGGATGTGTGTCATTTACTACAGGCAGCTCATCATATTCAAAACAGAAAGGAGGCGTTCTAAGCAGACCTGTTAAGCTAGGGTAGGGTCCTAGATGTGTTGGTTTAGAGGCGCATTCGAGGCTCTCACCCAGGCACACATACAACAGGTTGGAAGATGGCAATGCCTTGGCGGTGCTAACTGATATGATGTTCGAAGGGGAATGGGCCATGTGCCCGAGGCATTGCTGGAGGGATGTGTGAGTCAGCTTTTGAGGGAGGACCTTGACAGGTGACTGGTATTTCAAACACAGGAGTGCAGAGGACAGGTGGGCTGGCATGGTGGCACTAGCATGATCGAGGACACAGCCAATACTTAACCAGAGGGCTACTTCAGACATGTTCTGTGGATCAGCAGTGTCAGCAGTTCCTGGGAACTTGTGACAAATGAGTGATGTTGGGTTCCACTCCCAGACCTCCACTCAGTCAGCACATGGAGGTATGGACCGGGCCACCTGCGTCTTAACAGGTCTCCCAGGGACTTCTGGAACATTCCTACTAGAGAGGAGTACAAGCTGACTAAAATGAACTGGTGAAGGACTAACGTGGATTCTACAACCAGGCCGGGGACTGGGGTTATATTTGGAATCCATAGTGGGCAAGTTGGCGCTCACGCCTTTAATCCCAGCACTCAGGAGGGAGAGGCAGGCAGATCTCTGTGAGTACAAGGTCAGCATGGTCTAAACAGTGAATAGACTCTGTTTCAAAAACAAAACAAAAACAAAACACAAAAACAAATTTCAAACCCCCCAAACCACCCGAACAAAAAGAACAGAAGCTCTGGCGGCCAGTCATTGGATAATGTTAAGCTTCTTGCCACGCCATAAAATCATAACCCCCCACCCCGCCGCCCTCATGTCTCACTGCTCACTCATTCTACACACTCTACAGTCTACTTCTCAGTCACTATACTCTAGATGCTGACCCCAGGCCCTCCCCGCAAGCTCTTTCTTACTGTCTTCAACGTCAGTGTGTTTGGTCTCTGTCCCTGGCTTCTTCATCTGTGTTATTCTTATCCTGGCTCAGATGGAGCCTAGGTAGAGGCAATTTTCCCTGCCACTCCTCATGATTTGCTCAGACTTGCCCATTTCCTCCCTTTTCTAGTTCTTGCTGCTGTCTGAAACCAGCCTGTGTCTTTTGCTTGTGCCTTTCTTGTCCACCTCTCCTTGCATCTGGGTCTCTGTCTGTTTCTCGCTCTATTTCCAATGCTCAGAACAAAGTGTGGTGCACAGTAGGTAGTTGGGATTATTATTTCTTTTCTCAGTCTCTGGACACTGGAATTCTTTGAAGCTGTTCTGAAGAGTGGAGTGACCCTATCAAAGATATGCCTTGTGGGGAAAGTCCTCCTGTAGGGTTGAGTACAGGGTAGAAGGACAGCTGCTAAAGGCAAGAGGTAAGTTGTAAAACGGTAATGGTCCAAACCATTGCTTCTCCACTGGGGGAAGTAGTTGTCCCTTATCCAACGCAGGGGAACACTGGGCAATATCTGGAGACATTTTCAGTTGTCATAGCAAGGGAGGGCACCATGGCATCTAGTGGGTAGGGACCAGCAGGGTTGTTAAACCTTCCAGGATGCTCAGAACAGCCTCCTAAAGTGGAGGATTGTTGGGACCCAAAACATTGTTGGTGCTGATGTCAATAAAGCTAGCTTTAAACCAGCATGTTGATTGGAGTAATAGAAAGGAACAAATTGAATGTTTTCTAGGCATTGGAAAAACGGTTGCCACAATCTATGTCTACAGAGGTGGTTTTAAGTCCCTTTGGCAGCAGAATCAGGGACCCCCTAAGCGGGCAGTTACTCTGAGAACGTGTGTTCTTTGTACCATTTCTCTGTCTTCCTCCCACTGTCTCTCTGGCCCAACTCTCAATCTCTCTATTGCTGCTCCTGGATTTTGTTGTCTCTCCTCCCCCTTGTTTCTCTTCCCTGTCTCGGTCGTCTCCCCCTTTCTTCTCTTCCTTGTACTTTCTCTGTCTTTCCCACTTAACCGCCTATTATGAACATTTGAAGTTTAGTGGGTTTGTGGTCTCGGTCCTTAATTTTTAAGGTAGGTGATTGTGTGGTTTATACTAAATTAGATTTACTAGCCTTTTGCTTCTGTGGCATATGGCGTCTGCACGGAACTGTCTTTTATCCCCTGCAGTTGGTGATCTTTCTTCCTTTATGCTTCTGTGCATTTGGACTATTCCGACAGCAGTCAGGTGAGTATCTCTTTCAGTCACAGCTCCTGCGGAAACTTGCCTGGTCAGGTTAGGCAGAGATTATTCCTCAGGCAGAGGAAGACCAAGTCTGTCTGCCGGCAGAAATGTGGCCCGTACCCTCCCTGTCCCCAGCCCACCTTTTCTCATTTTGAACTGACATCCTAGGCTATCCCAAGAAAAGGGGAGGCCATTGCTCTTGGAGTCGGTCTCCTAGCTCCTCCTCATCACCTTACAGATGTGGTTCTTAACCAGGATAGCCCAAAGGGACCCATGGGTACCAGCTTAATAGTGACTTAGTTTCAAGGAAAAATAGCACTCATAGTGAGGGATCTGGGGAAAGGACTGCCACAAAGGATGTTTGAACATGTTTGAATGTCTGTAGTCCCCTAGGGAGGTGTTGTGGCACTGAAGCTCATCCTCACAGGGTCTGGAAGCAAAGAGACAAGCTTCCAACCTGCATGCTACATGTGGCCTCCAAGACTATTCTGTCTGCCTCCTGGGAACATGGCAGCGACTATCACTCTGACCAGAAATCCTAATTACAGTGTGAGCCACAAGTCTGACACATTTTGTTGATACAAATCTCTCCCCTTCCACTTTAGGAAAAGGGCAAGAGAGAGAAAATGACAGATTATCTGTATATTTTTCGAATGAGTGAGCACATGAATATTCCATTCTTCTCCCACTGGGGGTACCTAGCTTAGACTCTAAACACCAGCATCCTGCTTGATAAATAGCCCTTGCCCTGTTCTGGCTCTTTCCTTGGGGGATGCCGGCAATGAATAATAATAATAAAAACGTTCATTACTGGCGCTTTGCTCTCCTGGGGAAAAGAGGGCCAATCACACTGAGGTGGAAATAATCAAAGGGATGGCTCTTCAGATCGTGTCCTCCACATTCCGCCAAGAACTCGGGGAGGTCCGAATCTGTTACTTCTCTTGCTTATGTTCATACCTTATGATGGGAGGGAGATGAACATCAACCCGACGCATCAATCACCCAGTTTTCATTTCTGATCAGAGGTGACAGGGTCCTGTATTGTCAACTCTAGTAGGCTTGACCCCCATTTGTTCAAAGCTCGGGGTAAAATGGGTGCTCTCGTGTCTCTCTACCTGTTGAACATGATACAGTCTGATGGAGACTGCATTGATTACTCATCTCACTGGTGTGGCAAATTATCTGATAGCAGCTTAAGGGAGAAAGGGCTTGGTTTTGGCTTACAGTTCAGGGAGGACACAGTCCATCATGGTGGGGAAGGTGTGGTGGCAGGAACAGGGGGCAGCTGCTGGTCACACCACATTGGCAGTTAAGAAGCAGAGAGAGTGAACGGAGGTGAAGCCAGGCTATAAAACTTCAAGGCCTGCTCTCCAGCTTCATTTCTAAAGGTTCTACAACATTCCAAAGGGACTACCAAACACAAGACAATGGGAGACACGGCATACTCAAACCATGACAGACTCATGTACGGGTCAAAATGATCCGAAGAGTGGTGCTCACTCAGAGGTGCATGGACTCTTGGGAAGGCATTTCACAGCTGACCATGTAGGCTCACCTTCAGAGTCGGCTGACCCACGCTTTGTGGTCTCCTCTCACGTATCCTCCGTCTCCGTCTTCCCCACAAGCCTGTGATGAGTCTTGGAGAGCAGCAACCAGGGCTGATTCACGTCTTCACATTTTGTGTCCTCAGTTGCATCCTCCCTGACTGGCGCCATTGAATAACCAGTCTAGGAGGCCGGCCTTGGCTTACTTTCCTCTGCTGTTGAAAGGCCAGCTTCATCTGATCTCCTGGACACTCAAACCCTCCAAAGCTCCCAGCAGCCTCCACTGTTCCACACCCCTTTGGCCTTTCTTCCCATTCTGTGCCACAATTTGGCCAGAAAGCTGTCACCAGCAGTCATTAAACAATGTGAATGGCAGCTCCAGCTCAGTATCCCTCTCCAGCCTGACTCTGTGTGCAGTGAGCCGAGAGTGTGGCCCCTCGGGCTCTGTGTTGCCACAAACTGAATTAGCATTAGCCACAAGCTACCCATGGCATTACCCAGGCAGGGTGGGGTGGGGGCTCCCTCTGTGACAGTGACTAAGAAGAGCACACGGGGGTGATGATAGTCCCCAGAAGAAAACTAGGAGGAAAGTGGCAAGAGCTAGGCAAAAAAGATCAGTTTAAGAAGGTTAACTGGGAATATCAATCGGATATATACATAGACTGTGCAAAGTGACCATATTAATAAAGCACTAAGTGCAGATATAATTGTTGGCTATGCCAGAGAATTCATTCATAAATTTTTTCCAGGGGTCATGTCCTTTATTTAGCTATGGGTGTGTGAAAGATTAAAGTGAACCATGCTGTGAAGTCCAGCCACGCACTTGCTTCAGACAAATCTGAAAGGCATCCATGCCTAACCTGTGTCCAGCTCAGTGCTGAGTTGACTGGGGCCAGAGACACGGGGAGGTGCTGGCTTCCCACACTCATTGTTTCCTGTTTAGATAGCAGACCACACATAAGGAAGCCAGGGATGCTAGCTTCGCTCCCTAAGTGCTTCCCGCCTGCAGACTCAGCTCCCCTCCGTTTCCGGACTGTTGTCTGACTGCGTTGTTCTTACGCCCTGACAGCAGGCATATAGAGCCCCTATTCTATTGAGGTGTCTCAACCATCACACTCATTCCCTGCACAGCTCTAGAGTGGAAAGGGCTTCCCTTCTTCCTATCTCCAGGGGCAACTGCTGCCCGAGAGTGGCAGCTGCATGTTCCACCCTCCCGGATGTAATGCACCATCCCCCCTGTTAGTTTTTATATAACTCCCCCACTCAACTTGTGCCTACCCTGCCATGTAGAGAAGGAACTCCAGACTTACCATTCTCCTCTCACCTACCTTGCTCCATCCTCATCATCCTTAGTGACTTAGTGGCATCGCTCTGATGCCATTACCTAGGAGATCACTGTGTTTTTTTCCTTTTCGCTGACTTCCCTCCCATTCCACACCACCATCACCGCTTCACTGAGGGCCGTGATGGATCCCGACCCTCCGGTTTTCTTGAAAATACTAGGGGACTTAGTGCATGCCAGATAAGTTCTCTACCACTAGGCCACACCTCTAGATTCTTTCTCTGAAAACAGCCTCCTGCCATCTTCAGCCTCCTCACTCCCACAATGTCTGATTCTCTGCATGTGTGGGTATCCATCACCCGAGCCACATATCCCCCACTCTCATAACTGCTGGCTCTAACCCTTGGGGACACACTCCTCTCTATTCTGTTGGAAGACCCCAAGCCACCACCTCTTCGTTGCTATGATACCCTCAGCCTCCTTAATGATGTCTAGCTCCTCTTGAGAGCTCTGATATCCACCTGCCTTGCTCTCTCTGC
>LOJH01015126.1:2883-20821 GCA_001685095.1 Ellobius talpinus | reverse complement strand
ACTGGCTTCTAGCTTGCCGCATAGCCCAGGCTGGACTGGAACTTATAACCCTTCCACTCTTCTACTTGTCTTCCCGCTCAGCCGGTCTACTAGGTTTATAGGTGCGTGTCACCACACCCAGTGTCCAACACTCTCCCTACCCACTGGAGCCAAATTTAGCTTTGCATATCTTCTGACCATTGATCCTTGAGATTTTCCCCCTTGGAACGAAACCAAATTTGATAGTCCTTCACATATTTGAAACCTCCTCTGATGGAGGTCTCCTTGGTTTGCCTCAGGCTTTACATCCCATGTTTGTTCAGGCTTCTCTTCTAAGGAGAGTCTCCAAATCCCTTTCCCATTGAGATCCATCTGAAAGTGTGGTATCCATTCATTTGCGCAACAAGTATTTGCTGAATGCTCTCTATTGGCAAGGCGCTGTGCCAGGCCAGATGTCTGAAAAGGACAGAGCGGAGCAAGCGAGGCCGTGCTTCTAAATCTGTTGATTTGGATGCTGTGTTTCTGTTATTATAACCAAAGATTCCATTGGCTTCCTTTTGCAACCATGTCAAACTGCTGGATTATCTTTGGCTGTGATGAGCTAATATTATCTGTGTTTGTTGAAGGGAACTGTTGGCAGTTTGGGACATCTCAAGTCTATATGCATGTAATTGGTTTCTTTGAACCTAAATAAAAGACTTCACATTTATCCCCATCCAATTCTTTCTTTGGTCCAGCTCCTTGTTCCAGCCTGTTGAGCTCATTTTGATATCTGTTAACTCTTCAATCTTGATTTCATCATATTGGTTATTTCTCCCAGCTTTGTGTCCTCTATGGCCTTGATCAGCATCGCTTCCTTTGGTGTTTGCGTCCAAGTCACTCACTGTAATAAAGAGTAGGCTAACACAGTGACAGCACCTCTTGGCAGCCCCCCCCAGATGCCTTCCTTCACCCTTCCTTCAGCACTCTTGGAGAATAAGTTTTCGGCCAACTCCGAGTCACCCAAATTGTACTGTCATCTGGTCTGCATTTCTCCATCTTGTCCACAAGAATTTCCTGAGAGACTTTGCCAAATGCCTTGATTAATCAATACATTCTGGGTCTCTGACATTGGCAGTTGGCAGCTGTCATGACCTGCCTTTTGCTCTAGAGGAAGAAAACGGATAGAGAAGCTGGGAATTGTCTCCTCTGCTTGAGTTCCTAAGCCCCCATATGAGGAGAATGCTAGGCTCATCCAGGTAGATCTGCTGACTGACTCTTTCTCAGACTCTAGGACCATGTCTTACCTCATTGCTTGTAAATATCATAAACCAGATGTGTGCCAAGTCTGCCAGGTCCTAGCCAGTCACTCGTTCCGGCTATCCTGGCTCACTTTTTAACCTCATCTTCTCTAGCATGGTTCCAACCTCAGGGTTATGGACTTTTCTAATTGAAATCTTCACCAAAAAAGAGTTTATTTATTTGTTTGTTTTTAAAAGATGTATTTATTTATTATGCACATAGTGTTCTGTCTGCTTGCATGCCTGTATGCCATGGGGTTGCTGGGAATTGAACTCAGGTTTTTGAAAAAGCAGCCAATGCTCTTAACCTCTGAGCCATCTCTCCAGCCCCAATAAAGAGTTTAGTGCACATGCAAGGTCCTGTGCAAGCTATGCCCATTTCATATCAGTGCTTTTGAGTGTACCCTGCCCAGCTCCCCACACTGCCCACATGTGAACTGGAGGCAAGCAGTCATGGAGCTGGGTTCCATTTTCAAAGAAAGCCCTTTCAAGTTGGGCTTCTCCCACAGTCCTAGCTACCCAGCCACGTGCATCAGGACCTCTGACTGTGCCCTCTGTTTTGGCTTCCACCTGATTGCACAACTCCACTTAGGCTGGGCTCTCTCCTCTGGCTCAGACCTTGTTTTTTTTTTATCATTATTATTGTTATGCATGACTTCCAATGAGTCAATCACTGTAAAGAGAGGAATCATGTTTCACCCTGAAAGTCAGAAAGATCCAAAAAGTGGTGGTAGATAGGAGATGAAGACAGGCTTCCAATTAGTAGGTCATTTGGGTGTCAGTGGGTGACTACTGCATTAACTAGGAGAGGGTGCTCTGTCTAAAAATGGCATCCTTGGAGGCATTCTTTGGAAAGCACTTGTCACCAAGTGTCACAGTTAGGGGTGACCGCACCTTGATTTGTAGACCCTTCCGTCTACAAGGAGCAATCTCATCAGTTTGTACCAGTTTCTTTACAAGGGATACAGGACTTGGTGGTAGTCTCCTGCCCCCACCCAGGACACCCACTGTCCCCAAATGTCTCCATTTTACCACATGACATTTTCCCTTCTGCGGTGTAAGCTTTAATCTTCCTGATCAGAAACCACAGTGCTACAGTTTCCCCACTGTTGAGAGCCACACGCTGTTCCTAAGTGTTGACAAGCCTTCTTGAGAAGTGCCCTTTGAAGAGCAAGCTTCCAACCTCCCAGCTGTTCCAGGGCCTTCAACACTTTGACTTCAGTTAGCATGAGAGGAAAACATTCCTTCCCTTAAACCCTCAACCCCTACTTAGAAAAATGAATAAATGGTTTTTTGTTTGTCTCTTTGAGACATCATCCTATTCTGTAGCCCAGGTTAGCCTTGAGCTCAAAATCCTCCTGCCTCAGCCTCCCAAGTGTTGGGATTGTGGATGTGCCCCCTATGCCTGGCTCTGCATTTCTAATATTAATAATGCCTTAATAATAAAGTAAGTATACACGCTTAAAACTAAGTAAAATTTCTATTTGTGTGTGACACTTACCTGAGTAGTTTCTTTTCCTTGATAGGTAAATGCCTAGAGATGAAAATTCAATTCCTCATTCTTCCTAGAATTTAACTTAGGAAATTTTAATGGTTAGCCACTTTACTAAACCACCCTGTTTCTGCTCATTTTCACATATCCATTTTGAGGCAAACAGGGCTTGTATTAACTTCAGGGAGGCCCCCACAGGAGTGTGATGTGACTGAGATCTTATTACATAATAGCCATGTACAAAGGCTCCCCTTTGTATGCTGCAATACAGACTCTGCTGCATCTTGGCCTGGACTCGTAGCTTGACACTTGAGTTACAGTTAATTAGGGTGACTGTGAGAGGCAGACAAGGACAGACAAAAGGCAGGATTGAAAGGCTGTTCCTGCTACCTTTGCAGGGCAGTGGGGGTTCAAGTCCTTTCCGTATCAGAGAGCTGGCTGGTAGATTTATGTCTTATTTTCTCCCTAGCAACTCTTGTTGGCTTCATAGTTCATGAGTCTAGATGAAAGAGGACTCGTTAGTTTATACCTGGTGACATGCATTTCAATTCAAGACCTGCCTCTACCCAGACTGTGACCCAAGCCATCGGCATAGAAGTCAAGCTCGTCAATGCCTTAGTCATTGGTCTTCCTGAGCGGAAGGTTCAGGCTCAGGTTGTTTACCCAAGTGCGCTTCGTTGTTTCTTATTTCATACCTTCCTGCTATCAGTTGGAGAGAAGAGTGACCTGGACCAGCCTAGGTCAATTAATACGAATTTTAAAGGTTTCTTTCTTTTTTTATGCATGTGTTTTTACCTGCATATATGTCTGTGTAAGTACCATGAGTGTTGCTGGTGTCAGATCTCCTGGAACTGGAGTTACAGAATGTTGTGACCCACTGTGTAGGTTCTGGGACCTGAAGCCCAGTTCTCTGCAAGAGCAGCAAGTGCTCTTAACCACGGAGCCATCTCTCCGGCTCCCTTAAATGGGTTTCTAAAGAAGAGCAAATAGTGGACTGGGAAGACAGCTCAGTGCATAAAGTATTTGCTGTGCTTGTTTGAGGGCCTGAGTTTACTTCCAGAACCCATGTTTGTTTGTTTTTGTTTAAATGAGATGTTGGTATAAAAGGGCTACTCTTCTTTTAATCTGGGCCAGTTTTCATCTTCCTGCTCCTGAGGAGGGAGTAAGTATGCCCTGGTTGTAAAAATTATTTTTTTTTAATCTTGCAACAACAACAACTGAAACAGGTGTGAAGACATGCTTGTAGAGACAGATGGATCCCCGAGCTTCTCTGCTGCCAGGCCAGCCAATCCCAGAGACCCTGTCACAACAAAGTAAAGTGAAGGGGACCAGTGAGATGGCTCAGTCTGTAAAGCCTTCTGTATAAACATGAGGGCCTGAGTTTGGCTCTTTGGCACCCATGTAAAAAGCCAGGCATGATGCCACTTGCAGCTCATCCTAGTGCTGGGGAGACAGAGACAAGAGGCTCCCTAGAGCTCATTGACTAAGCTAGTTCTGTCCAGCTGGCGTGCTCCAGGCTCAGTGAGAGACTCTGTCTCAGAAACTAAAGTGGAGGGCCTAGAGAGATGCCTAAGTGGTTAAGAGCACTGGCTGCTCTTCCGGAGGACCCGGGTTCAGTTCCCAGCACCCACATGGCATCTCACAACTGTCTATAACTCCACTTCCAGGGGATCTGAAATCCTCACACCAATGTCCATTTTAAATTAAATAAATGATATTTAAAAAAAAAAGAAGCCGAAGTGGAGAGCAATGGAGGAAGACGCCAGAAGGCTAGGCCCTCTGAGCCATTCTTCCACTTTTTTTCCTTCACCCCTCAGGGGTTTCCTCCTCCTTCTAGATCCTTCTCTAGTGCCCACTGCTTCCCACCCATGGAGTAAAAGTCACCGTAACCTCCTGCCTAGGTTGCACAGAAGCTGTAATGGTGTCCCTGCTTTCAGCTGGTCTGGCCTGTGTTCTATGCTACAGTTCAGATGTTTTCGTAGAAGGTAGTGATCTCATCAGAGTTCTCAGTTAAGTCTGCAGTACTGGTTTGTCATGGGCCCCGAGGTAAACTCACTGCCTCTTAACAAGATCTGACGTCATTCAGGACCAGGCCTCTGCTCATCTCCCAGTCTGTCTAGCCCCTTACCAGCTCTTAAACTAAACACGAGCTCTTTCCTCTCTGAGTTAATACCTTCGGGAATCTCTACTCTCAGCTCAGAGGCTACATTCACAGAAGAGCCTTCCCTGGCTGGACCTCCATTCCCACGTCCCCTCTGAGGCTCTGCCTTCATCTTTAACCCAAATCTCCAGAAGGGGGATATTTTCTCACCTCCAAGGATCTCAGATGAAAAAGTCTAGGTGCTCCGAAACATCCTGTGGCTTCCAGGAACTTCTAGGGCCTTGCTTTGTCTGACTTCCTCTGCAGCCCCGCATGTTGCCCTGGCCTCTGTCCTCATCCAAAAAGCTGCCAGAGCTACTTTATAAAAAAAAATCCACAAGGCATTAACTCAATGTCTTGAAGTTTGGGGTGATCATAAGGTATGAAAGGGAGTGGAAATATCTTTTCCTTAGCCATCCTATGTCCCAGTCCCAGAATCATGGCTAAAGTCATAATAACAAAAGGCAGGTTAGCAGGAGAAAGACACATTTATTTACTAAAAGTTTTATTCGCCTCAGTATTCCTTGAATATGCCATCTTTGGAGTTCCTACAACCTGAAGTGCTAGTATGCCCAGGTGATGTTGGATTCTCCTCTGTATGCTGTGAATATGTTTTATTACCCTGGTTAATAAAGAAGCTGATTTGGCCTATGGCAGGACAGAATATAGCCAGACAGGAAGTCTGAACAGAGATAGAGTAGGCGGAGTCATGTAGCTGCCAGAGGAGAAAGATGCCGGAACCTTACTGGTAGGCTACATTCTCATGGTGATACATAGGTTAATAGCAATGGGCTAATCTAAGATGTAAGAGTTAGTTAATAAGAAGCCTGAGCTAATAGGCCAAACGGTGTTGTAATTAATATAGTTTCTGTGTGATTATTTGGGTCTGGGTGTCCGGGAAACCAATGAGCAGCCTCCTTCTACACCAAGGTTTTTTGGGAGGCACATCCAGAAATGCCATCAGAGGTGACTTTAATAAGTGTCCTTTACTGGAACTCCCTTCTTCTGGTCATTTCTTCTCACTTCCTCATAACATTTGATTTAGCTGTCACTGAAGAGAAAGAAATTGGGTTGGCAGTGACTCAAAGGAGTCTCTCATCAAGTAGATTTAGGAATGAGAAGTCCAGGGCACTGTGCTGTCAAACCCTCTTCTGTCGCCTTCCTTTATCAAGATGACACCAACCGAAGGGATTGCTGCAGCTCCTGCCGTCCACACATAGTCCAGTCAGCAAAGTGGGCATACATTCTCACTACTAAGATGTCCAAGTGGAAGGTCAGGGAGATGACTCAGTGGTTACGAGCACACGGTGCTCTTGCAGAGAACAAAGATTTGATTCCCAGCACCCAGTTGGGCAACCCACAACCTCTAGGCACTCCAACTCCAGGGATCGGATGCCTTCTTCTGGCCTCCCTGGGGCACCTGCACTCAGAGAAATATACACATACAATTAAAAATGTTAAGATGTTGAAAGTTCAAGGAGCTGAAGGTGTGACCAAGAAATAGAGTTGCTTACCTAGATTGAACAAAGAAATCCGTGGGTTCTACCCTCACCATCACCAAAGCCCAAAATGTCTCCCAAGTTTGACACATTACTTCTGCCTCTGTTCTATTTGCCAGAACTTAGTAACGTGGCAACATCTAATTGCATAGCAGTCTGGAAAAATGTGTTCTTTATTCTAGCTGGGTGTTTACCTCACACACAAAAAATCCATTAGTTCAATTATTATGGCAATTAGGAGAATCAGTATGGGGGTGGAGGCAACCCGCAGGCTCTATCTATCACACCTGTCGCCATAGATTCCCACCCCTCTTTTTGCCCTGCTTCTTTTTCTGTGTGGCTAGACTCCTTTCAGGCCACACATCTGAGGACAGAACATGAGTGTTTCTTCCATTTACCCACTTCCAAAGAGGATTCAGCAGGTCAAGCCTCTCAGTCTTGCAGGCCACGCTAACCTCTCATGACCTGTACTGCCCAGGTCCCATCAGGATGTCAATGGTCCTCAGTGTCACAGGCCCCACACAGCACTTGGCAATGATTTTGTCATTTCTTTCTTGTTTGTTTCTTTAGACAGGGTTTCATGTGTCTTTGGAGGGTGACCTTCACCTTGAGCTTCTGACCCTCCTGCTTCTATCTCTCAAGTGCTAGGCTTCTAGGTTTGTGTGACCACCCCCAGTTAATGTGGTACTGGGGCTTGCTCTCTGGGCTCCACATAGGCTAGGCAGGCACTCTACCAACTGAACCACATCCCTAGCCTCACACATAGCTCTTCTCCTCATACATGCACAGCTGCTCATTAGGTCACAGACTCAGATTACCCCAGTTCTCCGTTGAAATTGCAAGTCACACATGCACAGCTCGGCAGGCACAATGAGAGACTGGTG
The DNA here is from genome assembly GCA_001685095.1 of Ellobius talpinus. Taxonomy (NCBI): domain Eukaryota; kingdom Metazoa; phylum Chordata; class Mammalia; order Rodentia; family Cricetidae; genus Ellobius; species Ellobius talpinus. The sequence continues at coordinate 13,547 of LOJH01015126.1, read as the reverse complement.
TGGCCCCTCCGTCCTCAGTCTGCCAGATACGTGCCAGTGGCTGTTTTCATAGCAGGGATACTGCCAGCTAATGACTTCTGCTCTTCTGACTGCCCCTTCCTGTGAGATGAGATCCAGCTGGTATCTATCTACTACCGTAGCATCCATATGAGGACGTTTAGTCAGATGTGTGTTCACATTATGCTTTGCACATCTGCATCAAATATACCTTTGGAAGACTGCCTTTCTTTGGGAAAGAAGGCAGGAAACCCAGAGTCTGATTATCTCCCTGCCTTTGAGCTACACGATGCTTGTCTTGCTCTCAGCTGTGTCAGTCTTTAGGGCACAGAGTGGGACCTGACATATGGGAGACTTCCAGTCGGTGTTTGTTTAACAGAGACATGAATCAACAGTATGTGATAGAGAAGATACAAAAACAATTGAAAATCTAAATGGAGAGCCACACATTGTATATTACAGTATAGAGAAAAACATATATCATATATATGTTACATACATACATGTGTGTATATAATGTATGTGACTGACAGGTATAGAAGCTTGTTCAAGGTCACAACCCCAGTGAGGACCTGAGGCAGGATCTTGAACTCAGCTGTAGAGTTCCAAAGGTTTAACTTGTATTTGAAGTTAGTAGACTATATCTTTGTATATCTTTAAATTATACATACATATATAGATATAGATATACTTGTGTTTGTGTGTGTGTGTGTGTCCTACTAGGGTGACACTTTCTAGGGTGTTGATGGCCCTACAGGAGTCCAGGCTTCCTCCAGGGTGGTAAATATGCTTGATGTTGTCCACTTCATTCTGAAAGCTGAACTCAATGATACGCTCCCTTCCATTCATGGTCCTTCTTGCCCAGGCCAGCCCCAAGGTGTTCTGGGGATCCTCAAGGGACCATTTTGTCCCCCATCGCCCCTCCTTGCTAGTCCTTTGTGCCTGCCTTACCCTCCGATACCATGGCTAATGGCTTTCCTTGTGTAATGTAACAGGAGTTCATTCCAACAGTGAGAAGCAAGTACTGCCTTGCTCAGCCATGCTTCAAGTCCTGGCTCAGCCACGTGCCTTAGAAAGTCCCCTGGGCTGTTTGTAGCTCCTTTTCTATATGACAGGATAATAAGGCCTTCCTGACCGCGTGGTGGTGAGAATCCTCGGCGCCGTCACAGGGCTCCATCCATGCAGGTAATAGGAGCAGTTAGTGAAGCCCAGTCCAGGGTGTTGGGGCAGATAGAGGATTTTATCCCTGCCTGGCCACGTCTGTGTGACCCTGTCAACTGCCCTCCTTAGAATGCTCATAATAACCACCCCTGCATTATTGGATAGAAGCTATAGACTTAGTTTAGCCAAGTGTCCAGGATGCTGCAGGGTGTACCCACACCTCTAGTCAATGTTAGCTGCTTTTAAGGGTTTTGTAGAGATGGGGCTTTCTTCTGGTAACTCAGGTTGGACAGAAACTCAAACTGTAGCTCTGATTAGCCTGGAACTCCTATCCCAGCCTCCATAGCACTGAGCTCACTAGTGTGAGCCACCATGCCCAATCATTATACTCATCTTTATCACCATGGGGAGTTGACCCACTCTGGAGGAAGCTTGCTGAGTGTCTGTTAAAGACTCATCCAGACAGGGGCAGGAACCCTTTCCAGCAAGGATCAAATATCCCTAGGAACCTCCTGTTCTGCCCACTTGAGTTCCCAGTTGAGGTTCTTGGTGAGAACTTGCCCTGTGGGAGGGAGAGGGTTCTTTGCATTTCGTGGTGAACCAAGCCTGACTTCTCTAATGGGCAGAGCCCCTCAATCAACAACCCAGGGTTGGTCTCCCCAAAGACTTTCCCCTCTATTCCTAGATGAATGTTCCAGAAACAAACCCCTTTGTGGATACCTCTTTGGAAGTCCAGTTCATTGACCTACATGAAATTGCATCTCGGGTTTTAAGAGCCGTTGGCTTTCACAGGTGGTTCACAGCATGTTATTCTCATAAAGACCATCTTAATTGAAACTGTGACTGGGGGACTGTATCTAACTTTAGAAAACCTCTTCTGAGGAGGAAATGAGACCTTCGCAGGAGCGGTGGGGGCTGTGGGAGTTGTCTTATGTAACGCAGGCCAGATACTACCTGGGTTATGCAACCATGCTCTGTGTAGATGCTGAAACTGGGAGGCCTGTTTGGAACAGTACACATTCAGGATTTTTGGTGGTACTTCTGTTAGAAAAATGAGCCTGAGGGAGCCCCAGCTACCTTGTCCTTGCTCCAGACTCTGATCTTCCTTTCCTGTAGGATGCCTGTCTTCCTTTTCTATAGGATGCATCGATGAGGACCCAGTAACATCTCCCAGTAGAAAACAGGGGTCAGACTCCTCACTTCCCTAATGATACCATCCTGCATCGCTGAAAATGTAAACCAGTATGTATGTAAAGCTAAACATGTGTCTGTGCTTGATTTGATGGTTTCCCAAAATGTCAGAGAGTGTACTAATACAAACTTAGACAGTCTGTGTCAGTTACTCAGTGTGACTTATGTTAAAATATTTTATTACTTTTTTAGTGTGTGTGTGTGTGTGTGTGTGTGTGTGTATTCCAGGATTTCGTATGCAACACCTGCACGTGGAGAACAGAAACTTCAGGAATCCTCCCACCGTGTGAGTCCTGGGGATTGGATTCAGTTATCAGGCTTCATGGCACCTTTACTCACTGGGCCATCCGACTGGTCCCCACTGACTGGTCCCCAGTGTGCCTTCCTAGAGTAGTCAAGAGACACAGTACCCATCAGATATAGGAGGCTGCTGCCTATGCGGTGCCAGCATACTGACTGGTGGGAGCACGTTTGTTTGTTTGTTTGTTTGTTTGTTTGTTTGTTTGTTTGTTTAAGAGTAGGAGTAAATTGTAAAACTACAGCACCGTAGCTGCATCATGGGTTAGCACCAAGCATCCGGTTATGCTCATAATTGAGTGTGTTGTATCACGTCTTGATGCAAAAGGTGTGTTTGGACCAACACCACCAAAGACACATTCAAAATGTGTTATACTGTGAGGCATAGTGTTTTGACATCACTGGGTGACAAGGGGTTTTCAGCTCTATGATAGTCTTATGGGTACCATTCTCCCACATGTTATTTGTTGTTCAAAACATCATGTTGCAGTCTGCAAAGAGTTTGGGGGAACTTGACCTGCCCATTCTCTTTCTGTCTCTCTCTCTCAGAAATATGTGTGCAAATTAAGTCCCCCAAGTAGCACAGTCCACCAAGGTAAACATACAAGCAATGTGTAATAAAGATCCAGCAGGCTCACAAAAGAGAATCTCCAACCCCTGGTCTCTGCAGGAAGCACAGAAAGGAAGCCAGCATTCCACCTGTGCCTTGACAGCCAGGCACAGGGCCATCTGCATAAAGGTATCACATGGCCAGCTCCTTTAGACACCAGCTGCTTCTTCTGTTTAATGTGCCCTTGAAGGAGAACATAAACAGACAGCAAGTACCACTGTGCATACGTGCAGAAAATGGCATTGCAGCCGTTTGGAAGCTGTGCAGAGGTAGAGGAAGTGACATGCCATTTCACAGGACACAGGTGTTGAATTCATTTCCCCAAGCTGAAGGCAACTTGGGTGCCAAGAGATGAAAGGATGGGCAGACAGGAGTGGGCTGGGGATATGGAGGCCGCATTGGAGACCGCTGCCCATGATGGAAACAAGAAATAGAAGCAGCTGCTTCCTGCACCTCATGGGCACCTTGCTGTCTCTGGGTCCCCAACTCCTCCTTCATTCAGCCCTTCCCAGTCTCATTGTGTCACCCTTCTCCCTGGAGGTGGAGAGGCTCCTGGCTTCCCTACCATGTAGCCTAGGTCTCCTCCTATCCTCCAGCTTGTGCCTCTGGCTGAAAGCCCCACCGCCAGCATCTCTGACATTTCCATCTTCCCTCCCCTGACCCCATCCTTCTTCTCTAGCTATATTTCCAACCCTCAAGAAAATCTTCACTTGAGGACTGGACTCTGCACCTTATGAAATAATTGACGTAAAGAGGCCTGAGGAGGTGGCTCAGTCATGTGCTTGGAACCCGTGTTCAATCTCCAGAACCTATTTGAAATGAAGCCAGGAAGGGTAGCATATGCTTGTAATCTCAGCACCAGGAAGGTAGAGGCAGGCAGATCTCAGGCTTCCTGGCTAGCCATTCCAGCCTACTTTGTAATTTCTAGACCGATGAGAGACCTTGTCTAAAAATCGCCCACTAGCACATACACACTTTGCCACACGCTCCAGGATATGGCTCTTAGGCACTGTGCGTCTGAGCCGGGTACTCTCAGATGCTAAGGCCCAAGGATGAAGGTGTGTGCTCTCCATCTACTTAGGGCTGTAAGAAGCACCTCCCTGCCCCTGCTTGCTATCTTTGCACTATTTTCTTTTTCTCAGAGATGTTGCTCACCACTTTCCACAGCAGCCTGTAATGAGGACTCTGGGATAAACTTCCTTCAGGCGTGACTGGATGGGAATAGCCATCTTAGTTCTGAGCAAGCGGCTGCTTTGGTGCCCTTTGCACCAAAAGACTGAAAGCCAGCTTGCATCTTAGTTTCTTTCCTTGTTACTGGGATAAAATACTCTGGCAAAAGCAACTTCTGGGAGAAAGGGAATAATTTTCTCTCACTATCTAAGGCATGGCCCCCCGGGGTGGGGAAAGTCAAGGGGCTTGAAGCAGCTGGTCACATGTGTTCAGTTAGAAGACAACAATGAAAGCTTGCATAATGCTTGACTCGCTTTCTCCTTTTTGTACAGCCCGGGTCCCTTGCCCACAGTTAAGATGGGTCTTCCAATATCAATGAATGCAATCAAGATAATCCCCCTCAGACATGTCCAGAAGCATGTCTCCCAGGCGACTATAAGTCCTGTCAAGTTGGCAGTTCACACCAACTCTCATACCTTATACTCACCCTCCTCCAGGATTTGTGCTCTCATTTACTTCTTTGAATGTACCTTATCTGGTACCTTTCCCTACATTTGTGTAAACCTCCTTTAAAGTGGTATTTAACATATACAGAATTCTATGTTCCTATATTCATGTGTTTAGAAATGGACATACATATATAGTATCCATAGCAAATTGTCTGCTAAATGGAAACATACAATTTTCCCAGACAACACAGTTTGGTGGAGTCTACCCAAAAGATAAATGGAATACAAGTCATAGTACTTTGGGTAACAGTATCACAAACAGTGCCACTTTGTAAAGGGGTTTAGACCAGTGGTTCTCAACTTGTGGGTCTCCCTTTGAGGGTTCAACAATTCTTTCATAGGGATCTCATATCAGATATCCTACATATTAGATACTTACATTGCAATTCATAACAGCAAAATTACAGTTATGAAGTAGCAACAAAATAATTCTGTAGCTGGGGCTCACCACAACATGAGGGTATTAAAGGGTTGCAGCATTAGGAACCACTGGTGTTTAGATCTTGGTTTGCCACAGCAGAGGAGTTCAAATCTAGGCATGTAGAATGAGCTTCAGTTGTAGGCAGCAACCAAAATTCAAGTCACTGTTGCTTAAACACACCTACTCTTGGGATCATTATGGAACCTGTAACCAAAATAACGGCTGCATTTCTGATAATGGGAGCTCTTGAGGAACCTACTGAGTGACTGTGAGAGACAAGAGCCATAAGGGCCTGCTGGCCCTAGGCAAGGTGTTCTGAGATCCTGTTCCCTCCTGGTCTTCCCCAATGGGCCATTAGAAAGGGGGACTGTTTACTAGTTAGCCAAGATGAAAGTTTCTGCCCTTGTTCTACAAGTGAACAGGTTTTTAATATTTCCTGAAACCACAGGTCTGCTTCATGTCCAGTAATTGAAACAGCTTATAATCCTCAATGCCAGCATGCAGTGGTCCCCACAGTGACTAGCAGTCCTGGGGGAACAGAAACACGTGTGGGGAAATTAGGCCACATATGTTTGCAAGCTCTGGTCTGGCTCTGTAAATGCCAGCTGGCCCTGGAGGCCCTTTATTTTCTTCCCCTCCTTCTTTCTCTTTTTTAATTGAAATGTTCTCATTGTCCCCTGTACCTTAAAGAGGTACTGCATGGATGCATTCTGCAGATTCCGGGAGACTTAGATAACATAACCACTGTGTTTGTCTATGCATTCGTACTGTTTGTTGTATCTACAGCTTATGTTTTGATGACAAGCCTCAATTCTTTTTAATTGCCTTTTCTCTCTCTTTGACACTCATGAAATTGCTTTTATTTGAGGTTGTGGTCTCCTAATCATGGCTTCTGGATTGGGGGTTTTATGGGTAGATCAAGGACAAGTCATTGAGAGGTAGTCCTGGGAGAGAGGGAAATTTGACCTTGGCAAACAGAGGGCCATGTTTACTCACCCTGCTCAGAGGCAAGAGGCAGGCGATGAATTTTCATCAGTTGATGCACTAAACAGACAAATCTGTGGAAGAAACAGGCCGAGGTCCTCTTTTTTGAAGAGGCTAGAGGCTTCAGTTTAACTTTTGGAGCACACATCAGCCTCCAGTTGCCAGATTAAAAACAAAACCAGACAGACCTGTAACTTTTAAAGAAGCTTGTAAAAGGCTTTCTGTTCTTGGTCAAGGCAGTGACACCTTGTCAACTTACAGTAAGAATTACCTCTAAGTTTTTAGTGTGTGTGTGTGTGTGTGTGTGTGTGTATGAAATCATTTATTTTCATTATAAGTAAAATTTCTAGAAGTTTCATTTTAATGAAGTAAGGAAGTAAAAATGTCTAAAAAAATTCTTTCTGCTCAGAGAAAAATGCTATTAACATGTAGGTATCTCTTTTAGGATATATAAACGCAAAATTGCTTCTATATTTTATGTTGAAGGATTAATTCACTTTTGTCTTTTCTTAAGATTTAGTTTTATTTATGTGTCTGTGTATGTACACACGCGTGTGCATGTGGGTACCCAGATAGGGCAGAAGAGGGCACCAGGTCCCATCAGAGTTGAAGTTAGAGTAATTGTAAGCCTCCTGATGTGGGTGCTGAGAACCAAATTAGAGTCCTTTGGGAGAGCAGTACCCATCCTTAACCCATCTCCCAGACCTCATTCCTGTGGTTATAGCTATGTTTGTTCCATGTTTTCTTCTTAATTTATCTAATTTTCTGTATCTCCCTGCAGAAAGAGATATAAATGACCAAGGTTAATGGTAATGAACATTTAATACTACATCATTGTCTTTTAGTTACTTTTCTATTGCCAAGACGAAACACCACTATTAAGGCAGCTTAAAGAAGAAAGCATTTAATGGGATCTTACAGTTCCAAAGGATGAGTCCATGATGATCATGGCAGGGAGCATTGCAGAAGGCAGCCAGGTAGGCAGGCATGCATGGTACTGGAGCAGTAGCTCAGAGTTTACATCTGATCCATAAACAAGGGAGAGAGGGAGGGAAAGAGAGAGGGAGGGAGGGAGGGAGGGAGGGAAGGATGGAGGGAGAGGGAGGAAGGGAGAGAGAGACAGAGAGAGAGACAGAGACAGAGAGACAGAGAGACAGAGAGAGAGAAAGGCAGAATATGGAGACTGAGAATTGAATAGATTTTGGCCCCTAGTTACATACCTTCTCCAAGGTCATACTTCCTAATCTGTCCCAAACAGTTCTACCAACTAGGGGCCAAGCTTTCAAATATATGATCCCAAGGGGGCCATTCAAACTACCACAATCACATATATCACAACTTATTATCTAACTTAAATTTAGTCAACCATTGTCATACCATAGCTGTATAACCACACCAGAATCCCCGTGACATACAGAACTCACCCCTGCTTTCTTGCTCCCGAGTTTGCAAGATGGCTGAGATGAGAGCGAGGCAGGTGGGAGAGCCTGCACCGTGTTTCTCTCTTGTGCCTTCTGGAGTTGTCTCACAGTGACACTAACTAGTACTGTCATTCTTATGGTAGCAACGGAAGTATAGGTGTACACGTCCATCCATATCAGTGTTGTTCAAGCCTTAGAAGACATCTTTGGGCACGAATGCTTCATTGGTCAAAGTAAGATATGTGCTCAAGTTTGGTCCCAGCCTCAGATCAAGGGGAAGAAAGTACCCTGGGTCCATGAGAAGAGACACAGTAGACAATGGATCCAAACACTAGTCTACCACAAGTTGTCCTCATCTTTCATTATTGAAATTATTTCCAATAAGCCCCTGATACATGCTATTTACACACCCAATTTACCTTTAAAGGATAAATTAACATAAATGAATTTTGGTAAAAGCATGACATAAAGTTTTGATTTTGATTTTTTTTAAGTCAGATATCTCTGGTTAGCTAAATAGTTTGTGGAATTATGTTTGGAGGGGGTGGGCATTCAACAAGCTAAAAATGAAACAAAAGTAAAGACCCAGATTGGTTGAGAAGGATATAAAGCTCTCTGAGAGATTATCTACCTGCCTCACTGCTAGTCAGTGTCATCTCAGCCATCATGCCACCTCAGGAGCAAGAGAGTAGAGGTGAGTCTGTGTGTCACTGAGATTCTGGAGCAATTACACAGCTGTGCTGACAATAGTTAACTGACACACAGTCAGTCAGTGGGGTTTACATGTAACCTTTTAGATTTTGTGAACTAAGAAGCCCAACTACGCACTTTTTTGGGGGGGGTGGAGACAGGGTTTCTCTGTAGCTGTGGAGCCTGTCCTGTAACTAGCTCTTGTACACCAGGCTGGCCTCGAACTCACAGAGATCCAACTGTCTCTGCCTCCTGAGTGCTGGGATTAAAGACGTGCCACCACCACCCAGCTCCAACTACATTCTAATAGAGAACCAGGGATAAAGTTCTTGGCTGGCTCTAGACTACAATGTTACTGAGCTTACATAAAAAAAATCTGAGCCTCTAAGTGTATTTATAAAATGAGTTTTTTACTCATACATGTGTATATCATATACATATATGTGCACATTCATATTACCTTGATAATGCTTGCTGAAATTTTTAAGTATACGTATACATTAAAGCTACAAGATACAGAATGATTGTTTTACAGGGTGGATGGATAACACCTTTCCTGGACTTCAACAAACAACACTGGAGAGCACGTTCCCTGCTAACACATGTGTGCATGGGTGCACGCACGCACGCACACGCACACACACACACGCGTGCACACCCACACATGCACTGCACACCAGACAGAGGCAAGAGCCACTGTCTGGTACATTCCTATCTTCTCTCTTTCCAGGGGAACTTTGGTTCCTCTTCCTGCTTTAGCCTCTTTCTCCTTTTCATTTGCTTATTGAATCTTTAATTGTCCAAAAAGAAGAGAGGAAAGGGAAAAGGAAAGAAAAGAAAAATCCCACATTGTGTGTGCACATGCATGCATGCACACATATGTGTGTCCACTCCTTCCTGAATAGAGTGGATCTATTTGCTGAGTCTTTTCTCACCTAATTAAGCCAATCAATCATTCATGCTGTGGGCATTTACAAGAACACTGTGGCTCTAAATAGATAAATATTTGGTGTAGACTCCCTGAGTGAATATTGAGAAGGCAGGGGATTCTTACTGTATTTCCAGCCATTGATTAGAACCGTTTAGCAAGTTTTTTTTGTTATTAACTGGTTGAGGGGAGGGCTGCTGGAGAAAGAAACCGAGGGCCTCAGTCTCTCTTGCTAAGCAAGCATTCTACCACTGAGCTAACTTCACTAACTTTCAGCACCAGGAAAACCACCCCAAACCTCGTCCCCCAATTCTGACATGTGGCACCCACTACCAAAACATGAGGGCGAACGCAATCCCTGCGGCTCTTATATCATCCCATTGAGGCACTTGGTTTCAAGTAACAGTAAACAGTTTATGGCAGCTTCAGCCAAGAAGGATTCATTTTCCTGTCTTAACAAGCAGTCTAGAAGTGGCACTGTCTCGGTTGGCTCAGTGGTCTAGCAGGGGTACCATTTCCACTGATTCTCTTAGAGTCTCTCCCACAGTCCATGGAGGTACCTGAAGCTACAAGGATTACATACAAGGACTACATCTGAGTTTATAGCACAGAGGAGAAGGGAAAGCAAGGGAAAGAATAGTGTTGCAACTTCCCCCCAACTGCCACACACATGCACACATACACACGCACTCACGCACACACACTCACACACATGCACACACACACACTGCCCCCTGTGCCCAGCAGAGCTCATTTTACATTTCATTGACCACTCCTATCCCTAGTTATGACAATGACTGGGAAAATGGGCATTAATCTTAAATTTTGATTTATTTATAATGTGTGTGATGTGTATATGCACATGGGTGAGCGCATGCCATATTACATGTGTGAAGATCAGAGGACAGCTTGATGGAGTTGGTTCTCTCCTTCTGCCTTGATATGGTTTCTAGGAATCAAAGTCAGCTCATCAGGCTTGAGTGGCAAGTGCTTCTACATAACGAGCTACCACACCAGCCCTTAAAATGGCAATTTTTAAAAATGAAAATACCAAAAAAGTATAAGTGTTGAGAAGATTGTTGATAATATATCACTAGTAAGCAGCATAGCAACAATAAGGAATGCAAAATAACCAGGTGTTGTCTTTAATAGGATAGAAAAAAAGAAAAAAACATTGGCATCCAGGTACTCAAGTAGGATTGAATCTTTTAGTCTGGTTACATATTATCAAATACCGTGTGTGTGTGTGTGTGTGTGTGTGTGTGTGTGTGTGTGTGTGTGTGTG
>LOJH01015125.1:0-23660 GCA_001685095.1 Ellobius talpinus | reverse complement strand
GTGGGGTACTGGGCAGGACAGAAACCCCAACAAGCCAGCCCTCATGTTACAAATAAAGTCCTAGATTTAAAAAAAAATACTACAGACAAATTATTTTAAAATACAAATTTCCAAAGCAAATAAAAGTAAAATAGCTGATTAGCCCAACACTGAGTAAGGAAACAGAGACTATACTTAAAATGCTTTTACTTACAAGTTTGAACATTGATCTCTTTTATGTAAAGGAAAAACAGTGCTCGTTCATGACCTTTCAGAATTCTCCTAGAACAGAAATGATACATTTTCCATCATTTTTATGACCCTATCCTCATATTGATACAAAACACAGTGAGAGATTCAATATTAAGGTTCCTTACCCATCTCTCATGTAGCATAATCAGCAAAACACTAAACAAAATATCAGCAAGTCAAACTTTGTGTCACATACACAAACACACACATACATGTGTAGATAGACAGAGGCAGGGGTAGAGATAGTCAGAGTACTATAACTAACCTAAGAACTAGCCCAGGAATGCAAAATTAGACTGACACTCAGAAAACACCAATATAATTCATTATACGAACATTTAAAAAATGAGTAACATATTCAAATGTTTGACGAGAGGACTGGGAAGATGGCTGAGCAGTTAAGAACATGTACTGTTCTTGTGAAATCCCAGTTTGTTTTCCAGAACTCATGTCAGGCAGCTCACAACTATCTATAACTCCGAAACTAGGGGTTCTGACAACTTTCCTGGCCTCTGTGGTGTCAATGGAGACTGCTCGTTCATTTCCCGGCCACCCAGCCCTGAAATAATCACTCAGAGACTATATTAATTACAATACTGCATGGCCTATTAGCTTATGCATATTTCTAGCTAGCCCTTACATCTTAAATTAACCAATTTATATTATTCTGTGCATCACAATGAGGTTGTGGCCTACCAGCAAGATTCCAGCATCTGTCTCCTCCAGTGGCTACATGGTGTCTCACTGAATCCGCCTATTTTCTGCATTATCTCTGCTTGGATTTCCTGCCTTACTCTATTCCGCCCTGTGATGGGCCCAAGCAGCTTCTTTATTCATTAACCAAAGACATTCACAGCATACAGGATATTAGCTTAAACTCAAGTTGTCAAATCTGGGGCTGGGCATCCTGAACTCAAGTTCAAATGCTGGAGCCAGAGTACAGGTCCTCAATGCTCTGATCTAGGTCCTGCTTCTCATGAAGCCTGTATTTAGCCTTCCCGCCTCTGTCACCATTATAGGTCTGTCTTGCTCAACTCTGTCATGTTCTCTGGTATAGCTGTAAAGCATGCATCTAGAAAAATTTGATCCATTACTACTGTTCAAAGAACCATCGGAAGTTAGTAATAAATGACTAAAAGTGAAAATGTATAAACACACAGTGAGGAGAAACGATTAGAGTAAATAAACTTTAGATATGTGCTTGTCTTTAAGAGGTAAAAATCCTTCTTAACTTGCCTAGAATGTAAGTAAAACCACCGATAGGTGTACAAGTTTTATACAGAAAGAACTGATTTGCTTTTGTTAAAACCCAGGCATAATGGCAAACATAGCAAACTGAACAAACAAAAACTTTGCTTAACCATGATACAACAGTCAAAAGAAACAAATTGGTGCTGGTATCTCCTGCTGGACATCTCTTATTGTCCCTTCCAGATCCACCCACAAGGCCTCTCCACTGCCTTCCTATGGGTTGAGTCAATGGGAACCACCAGGTAAAAATGGGGGGGAGAGTGGTATCTAGGCATTTATACCTCAAATTTTATCTTGAAGAATCATCTTAGTCTTCATTCTTTGAATGATCAAGACTCTACAGTTTGCTCTCATTTCTAACTTTTTCTTCTAGATTCTAGCAGCCATTATTTCTCTCAAGATTAACATATGAAAAAAAGAAATTGGCAAAGAAAAAGCTGAAAATTCTCCCCTACCTGGGATACAAGCAACAAAAAAACATTATTAAGAAAAGCCTGCAGCATAAAACATTGGAAGGAAGGGTGCTATGTAAATTATAAAAGGTCATAAGTCTCCCATAGCTCACTAGTTTGTGAGTGGATACATTTTTTCTGTTCATTAGCCTACCCATTTATTTTACAAAACTCACCAACAGAGACGATTCACATGGCACAATTCTCTGTCTACCTGGAAGCACACACCTGGAACAATTCTCTGTCTCTGGAAGACACTGTTCCAGGAAATCATTAGTCTAAAGAGCTTGATAAACCTGCACTCTTTGGAGATATAGTGCCAGCACAGAGTTCTGGAGATGCAATGACATAACAAATTAAGGAGAACCGTGTTCACAGAAGTCAAACCTGGACACATCACCCACACGTCACTTCTCTGTGCTGCCCATAGAAGAACCCAAAACAACTGTGCAAACAGTAACTGAGTAATGACTAATTATGACCAGTTAAGGATAATGGAATATGTGGGTTTTTTTTCAATCTTTGATTTAAAGTAAAAAAATAAATGTATCGAAAACTAAGAGTCATGAACCCAAAACTATAGAGTGGGCCAATGAAATAATGTAAATAGACTTGTTACTCAGGTAATGTGAAAATCATGAGCTTTTAGTAAAGTTCCAAAAATAAAAATAGAAATTTAAATGAATTAAATGCACTTTGGTTTTATATTGCTTTGATTCAATCTAATGATTGAGTATAAAATGAGTTTGCCATAACATACAAAATTAGTTCATGTATCTGTAAATTTTACATTTAAATTTAGAGCCCAATAAAAGACCAAAATTAAATGAAAACTATATATAAATTCTGGGCTGGATTTACCTTTACTATACCAGATTTATTTTAGGGCTCTCCAGTCCCTCACTCACAAAGAAATTTCAACAGATGACTCGCTGCATAGTGGGCATACAGATTTTAAGTGAACTCTGCATGAGTGGACTAAGTGAAAAGCATCTTTTACAGTTGAGTTTCAGATCAAAAATTAAGTTGTTCTCCAATTATTGTTTACTGTCCATCTCTGTTGATTATTAAATTGTAATACAACATACTTTGTCCTACATTTTTCAACATTTTAAAAAACTATTTGGCCTTCTCTGCCCAAAGCATGCAGAAACATATAATTAAAGAACTATAACGACTCTGTGACTTCACGCAAGAACAATAAACCAAATAATATAATTATAAACTAATAAAAAAGTATATTAAATTTGGATCCAATTAATTAGTGTAAAAAATCAATAGTCAGACTAGGTATGGTGATGTATGCCTTTAATCCCAGCATTTGGGAGGCAGAGACAGATCTATGAGTCTAAGGCCAGCCTGGTTTACATAGATTTCAAAGCCAGCCAGGGATACATAGTGAGAGACTATCTTTTAAAAAAATCAGTTTTAATTAATCAATTTGAGATGAAGAAAATTGTTCTTTAAGTAGACTTAATATTGGATGAATGAATGAGATTCTTAGCTTAAAATATGAAATTATACTTTCTCAATCACTTAAGTATATATTAAATTAATAAAGATCTAAAAATTTTACTTTTGTTGTGATCACCAAGATCATCACAGATATAAGGTGATACCAATTTTTAATTTGGTTTTGGCTAATGTAACATGTATTCTGAGTTTATGCTGGTCTAAATCTTGCAGTAGTACTCACTTGTTTCACTTGATTGGCATTCCATAAGCAAGCACCAAAAGTACTCAAACAAGCATCTTCCCTAACAGAAAGCTAAGGTTATAACTCAAACACTCTGGACACAGAATCCATGATCTTAAGCATAAAAAAAAAATATCATGACATTTATTACGTTTGGGATCTTGGAGTGCAGCTGTTTCTCATAGTCCACAATGTATTTCTGCCTCTTTTTCTGTAATGGCTTCCTGTCCTATACTCCCTAAAGATACAGGGACTCCTCATTATTCTCTGTGGAACATAAATTGTTGAATCAAAGAATCCTTCTGTTTCTCATCTCAGACTTTATAATCAAGGTACCCCACAAATGTAGTTCTCAATACCAGGGAAGCACACAAAACTCCATAGATGATCATTCAGCCTGTTGGAAGATCAGTCTAATAAGACAAACATGGTAAAGATAAGCCTCGGATGCATCATTCTCCGACAACAAGATCACAGGAACTCCTAGACAATAGTGATCAAACCACAGTACACATCAGAAGAAACCAAGAGCTTCTCAATATAGTCATTACAGATTTTAGGCTTCTAACCCAAGACTTTCAGACTCAGTGATACAGGAATTAATGTTTCTGACAGTTTCGCAAATAATACTAATGACAACAGTGAGAAAACCAGACTCAGAGAAAATCATACCAAGGTTTACTTGGTTCTGTAGAAACATATTTTTGGGGAGAATGTCTCATTTGTGAATTTAGACTTTTAATTTAAAAAGTGCTCAGGAAATTATAAATGCTCAAGGAATCACAAAACTCATTGGCCTGTTGTGAGAAATCTTAGAGACATTTCTTATCTACCTGAGTCAATTCTGTATTTCTTCAAACTAAATGCCCACTGTTTCCATCAGGATGTCTATTTAATCACTAGTGTTCTGAGAGATATTGTGAGTGCTTGGCTGTTGTCAAACATTAATTTATCTGCACATTGGTTAATCTAGCCAGGTGGGTTTTTTTTGTTTTGCACTGTGACTTTTACAATGAGCTCATGAATGGCCCAAGGGAATTCATTTATATCTTGAATATTTACTCTTGAGGGATGAGTTATAGTAGAAGCATTGCTAATCTGAGTCTTATAGCCCCTAAAATTATGATGTCATCTGATGCTGCATTGAAGATACATAAAATTCAGATTGAGACCAGGTGTCTAAAAACTTGGCATCATCTTTGGCAAAATGTCATGACACATCATGGAAATATTTAATTTTACTAAATCGCTATCAGAATTAAGTTTCTAATATATTTAGCAAATAATTAAAATTCATAATTCTAACATCATACAAAATTAAATTTCCACATATTCTTATCAAAACCAACATCAGTTCACCACTTGGCAGAGGAATAAAGGTTTCTAAAGTTTTGAATACACAGCATTTTGTTCTCAAGCATAAATGTATCCTTTAGCAACATTCTACAAGATTTGCTTAGAGTACAGATATGTTCCCTTAACTAGCATTAACAAAAGTACCTCCTACTGCAGGCTGTCAGTATAGAAAGTGTTTCTCCAAATCATTATTAATATACATTTTAAAATATCATTTCGAAAAAAAGAAAACTTAAATTGGCACTACAGAAGATGCAGCTTGCCCCATTGTTAACATTTTGCATTAAGATATTCATTTTAACCAGTTAGGAAACTCATCCCTATATGGGTGCTAATTCTTCCTTTCTCAGTAGACATTAGTTGCCTTTCGCTTGTTATCTATGGGTGGGACATCACGATACTTTCTTCTTTCTATGTTAGTGTGCTTATTGATGTCTGTTCAGATCTTGATTAGCCAGCCATTTCTAAAAGATAGTCTTTCTTTTTTAATAATTTCTTTATTTTATGTTTATTTAAAAAAGAAAACAAACTATCTTTTTTTATTTTACATACCAATCCCAGTTCCCACTTCCTCCCCTTCTCCCATTCCCTTCACCTCTCCCCCACCCCACCCCATCCACTCCTTGGAGAGGGCAAGATACATTGCTCTAGGGAAGGTCCAAAAAAGAAAACAGAAACTGAGACAGTCTTTCTTTTCCTAATCAAAATGCAGATTTCTTGGTCCTCTGGTGCTTACCATCTTTCCACCTCCTCTTCCGTGATGTTACCTGAGCCTTGGGTGCAGGAGTCGTATTGTAGATGCATCTATTGGGGTCACTCACCATCCATTGACCACTGCACTGTGTATAGTTGTGGGTCTCTATGAGTTTTAAAATGTAGTTAGGAATCATGCAAGACTAGAGTGGCAGTAGTAGATTCTCTTCTAAGATCCATGAACTCACTCTCCCTGGATAGATAGACAGATACCTAGTACCGCACATGATTTCCCTCTAATTCAGTGGATCTTAAGTCCTATTAGACAGCTGTTGGTTACCACCAGCATGTAGATGTTACTGTTACACATTTAGGGATAGCTTGTCATGCTGGTTATCATTGCTATGAAGTTATATGCAAAGAGACAACAAAAGCAGACAAACAGGTTGCATATGCATATATAATATGTATTATATATACATATATATATATATATTTGTGTGTGTATAAAATAGAAAAAGAGGGTATCAATTTGAGAGTGCATGGGAGGGATTGGAGGGAGGAGACATGGGTGCACTGGAGGGAGGAAAGGGAAGGGGGTAAGGGATATAATTTGATTAAAATCATATTAAAAATCAAATGATAGTCATTTGATATAATTATTAGATCAATAATAATGCATTCTTATAACTAAACACTAACGCTTTGTAGAGTTCCTTAATAGCTACCTAATGCCCTTTCATCTTCCAGGATCCCATCCAGTATTCCATATGACATGTATTTCCTGTGTCTTTGTGGGTTCCTCTTGGCTGTGGAAGTTTTGCAGACTCTCCTTGTATTGGGTGATCTTAACAGTTCTGAAGAGTTCCATCCTAATCCATCCTAATATAGGATTCTCCTCTTCTTTTCTTTCTTTCAATTTTTTTTTAGACTGGGGCTATGGGTGGTGAGCAGAAATGCATCTCCCTTCCTTTTTTCTCCTCCCTCCCTTCCTTCTTTTAACCCTTTTTACTACTGTTTATCTTTCTGACAATGTTAGCTTGCTCCAGGATCATCTTGAATATTTTTTGTTCAATCCTAGAATCGCTCCAAAGACCCTTATTTTCTTGAATTAGAAAACAGACTTAGAAGAGTCAGGCAGAGTGACTCAGAATTCGAGCACTTGGATCTGAAGCAGGAAAACTGCCACGACCCAAAGACCACCTTGAGCTACATGGTAAGTTTAAGGCCACTCTCTCCTACAATGTAAAAGTGTCCCAAAGGAGAAAAAAAAAACAGGAAAACCAGGGAGAAAAAAAAGGAGAGAAGAGAAGAAAAAGAAAAACACAAAAGGGGGAAGAACATTAGGAGCCAGGATTTGAGACTTTTGAGGGGAATAAACCTTTTTTACCTTACCATAGTTAGGAAGAAAATTAAGATTCCAGAAGAAATCCCTTTGTGATGTTGCCAATCAATTTTATTGACAAATTGTAAGTATTACTTAGTATTTTTTCTCCCTAGCTACCTATCTCATAGGAACCTTAGGGATTCATGTAATTGGGAATCCCTAACAAGAACCAAGAGTCAGCTCTACTCTAGAGGAGACAGAAACCTGTATATGCCATATAGATTTTGAGAATCTTTAATTTTTTTTGGATATTTACAATGGTGACACCAATGCTCACCTGGTGGTTTAACTGGTTGGAATCATTTAGTATTCTTCACTTTTCTTTATATGAAAATATTCTATTTTTTTAGCTTTATGGGTTTACCTTCAAAATAGAAAGTTTTCTAAATTGAGGGGGCTTTTTAGTTTTTGAAATAGGTTTTTCTCAATCTGAAAACTTGATTTTTCCCTCAAATTATACTGAATAATGAAAGAACCATTTTTTAATGTTAGTGGAAATTTTATGTGAATATTTTATTAAAGTAAAGTAGTAAACCTGGGTAATCAGTCATAATAAAAATGTAATTAATGAGAAGATATATGTTCTTTATGCAATTTCACTCTAATGGAGGTAGCATTATTTAGACATTTGGAAAAATACACCAAAGCAAATTCTAAGATCCTAAACATTTTACAAAATTTTCTAGGTATTAAAAGGTTTGATAAGTAAAGAGTATTGTCAAGGCGGCTTTGAGTACAGTTGTTTGGTGTGCACAACTGTGCATGTACCAGTGTTGCTGAAGGTGAGTATCACCAGTTTATTTACATCCATGTGGATGTTTTCTCAGCTCCTAGCATGAATATTTGGAAAGAAATATACATCAAGGCGTGTATCTCTTGAAGTTTATGGTACTAGAAGTAGTTAGGAATGAGATCATTTCCATCTAGGTTGAGAAAGGCCTTCAATGTTGCTTTTTGTTATTATTTGGTGACATATTCTGGACTTTGGCATTATTCTCTTAGCCCTAAATCTTTGTAGAGCTCACTGTGCAGAGACTGTATAACCAATCCTGAATTTTTAATTATCACCTTTAAACTCGTTTCTGATAGTGTGCAATTATCTCCCTTTCAAAGAGAGGGCTCACGTATCCTCTGTCTTTTTTTTTCAGGACACCCAGAAATTACTTCATACATGGATAATGGATAGTTCCTAAAAGGGATGAGTCTTAGATTGAGAAGAGCTGATGGAAATGTCTCTGGCAAGTTTCAGTGCCATCTTTCGATTTAACCAAAAAATACAGGTGATTGAAGATTGTGGGAACAACCAAAATTCTCTGTAATAAACCAACTTTTTACAAATGTCCACTGTAAAAAGTGTCCACTGAGTTTCACAATCACTATGCAATTTATCAGCAATTCCTCAAATACAAACAATTTTTGTCTGAAATAATTTTGCCCACTGCTAAGGCAGTGGTTTTCTGACAAAGGAAGACTTTAACCAACTGTGAAAGCACACAAGCAACAAGAAGACAGGTTTTGATCCTTATGTTGAAGGCTTAGATAAAATTTAACCATCACGTCAAATTGACTAAAAGAAGATCAACGTTTTTAGAAACCCTTGTGTGGTCAACAGAGGACCAAGCTTCAGTTCTACCCAGCACACTGGATTGGGGGATTTTCATATACCTTATAGAGCCACCTCAGTCACAGCAATGTCATCATATTAAAGGTTTGAGTCTCACAAGCCTTCCTGTGACATATTTCATTCTTCTAGCTATGTGCTCATCTTTCCTTTTTCATTTCAAATGTATTCTTTTATATTAGGGCAACTTGTGTTAACACATAAAATCTTTTCTCACCTAAAAGTATTTCCTTTTTTTCTTTTAACTTTCCTTACTAAAAGCATATTCAATCTCAGCAGTGTTCTGACTTTGATGGCTCCCATATTATCTTTCTTATAAAATTTTTATTTATAAAATGTATTAACTAAAATAAGTTTTAGTTATATTTAAATTTAAAATATTAACTAAAATAAATTTCACATTTTAATAAAGACCCAGGAAGTTATGCACAGACATGTTAACAGTCCTGAAGAAATTTTTGTTCTCTCTTACCAACAAATTAGCTAATTTGTTCAAGATTTGTCTTATTACAGTAGGCATTTAGAAAGTGCCCTGGGTAAAAGGACCAACTTCTCATCTGTGTCCACAGAAAATCAAAGCAGAATGAAAGTCTGCCAACTCTGTCTTCATTTTGTGTCTGTCTCTTTTACATTGAGTCACACCCGTGCCTGACTCTACTTAGGCATATTAATTGTTCAAGGCATATCTGTCTAGCCCATCCATCTAAACCCCCTTCAAGGCTGAAGGCAAGGAGATATGCATTGTCTTGAACCTTCTGTAACCTTAGATTCCAGGAATCTACAGTACCTCCCCTAGATGAGAGCAGTAATCCATGTGGATGAGCTGCAACCTGGAGCATGAGCTATCACCCATTCAAGCAATAAGGACTTTCATTGCCACCCTGCAGAATTCAAACAGTGAACCAGATGATACTTTGAATAATATTTTTAATTATGTACATTGCTTTCTTCATTCTGTTCTTTTTATATATCTGAAGTTAAATCTGATGCTGGTAACTATAATGACTTGAAGTTACTGATCCTCCTCATCCTCATTTGTCCTTCCTAACACGGCCACATTGATCAAAGCTCCTTCCTTTGTTCATTGTCATTAGTTATCGCTTTCCTTGGTATATTGGGACAGGCAGCCATGCCTGACCTATTAGACTACAACAAGAGCTACATATAAGTTTTATTTCCCTAAAATTTCTATTAAGTTTGAACTTTCTTAGTTTCATTTAAGTTTCTGTGATGGGATGAATATTCTGGAAAAAAGCAAATTAGAGGATGAAGGTTTTATTTTATTTACAGCTCATTTTAGTTACAGCCCATTTTAGCAAAGAAGTCAGGAGACAGGAACTACCTAACATCTACAGAGAAGAGAATAGAGAAAAGAATGCACGATTGCTCAGCTGTTGGCTGACTTGTGCTCAGCTCTGTTTTCCTGCTCTCATATCATACAGTGCAGGACTTCTTGCCTAGGGAATGGTACCACCCGCAATAAGTTTTCCTATATCAAGAAATTTAATTAAAATCATCCTCCAGAGTAAAATCATCCTCCAGAGACAAAACTACATGAAAACTCAAAGTAGATACATCTTCACTGATATTCTTTTCCCTGGTGATTTTAGGTGGTGTCAGATGGACAATTAAAGCTAACTATTACACCTTGATAACATGTTTTAAGAAAGAAGTGGTTTAAACAAAAGTCCATAGTCACAGAATAAAAGAAAATCATAAAGCAAGGCATTTCCCCAATACACTGATAGAAAACCACGCTGATGAGTTGCTTAAAAGCAAGAAAACTGCTGCTATATGTTCTAAGCAGTGACTGATGACATTCTTAGGCTTTGTACTGGAGAAAGCAAGAGGTTGGTGAATACTTTCCAAATGTGTTACTTACTTACTGGAGGGGGGGGTACTATATTAGACACAGTTGTGGGCAATGAATGTTCATTAAGGGTGCTAGAGACAGCCCAAGATCATTTTGCTGCAGCTGTGATACAGTCCAACTCGCCACAGTCCTGAAGTTTTTAGTCAGTTGGTTTAGTAGAATTTTTAGCAAAGGTGTGGCCTTTTTCTGGGAACAGCAGTTCACACAGAATACTGGCTGGTTTAAACAAAAGAAATTAGGTTCTTAGCAATTGTGAAGTCTGGAAATCTAATACTAAGATGTCAACAGCTTTGTTTGTCCTGCATCGTGTGTCTTTGGGTTTCAGATGGCACCTTCTCACTATGTCCTCACATGCTCTCTGTTCCTTGCATGTGTTGCCCCGATGTTCTTTTCTAGAACAAGAGACACACTTGAAAAGGGCCTACTCTTAGGACCTTATTTAATCTCCTTAGGGTCTCTATCTCCAATAAAACAGTGTGAGTGTTCAGAACTTCAACATATGAATTTGTTAGGGAGAAGAGCTGGACACCTGATTTTATTTAGAACACGAAACCTCAAGTGTAAGAATGCGCAGCTAGCACATTCCCAGAACCAGATCTCCATAAAGCCAGTGGGTGGCAGTACACATGAGGAGCATCGGATAAATAGCAATCACTGGCTTTCAGAAGAGGGAAGTTCTAATGCCTGCCAGACATTTGTAGAACACACACTGTAGAACAGGCTGGTCTAGAACACAGAGCCTTCCCTGCCTCTGCCTAACAAGTGCCACCACCACCCAGCACAGAATTCTTTATCTGTGTCTGGGGGTTTATGGTGCACACATGTGTGATCTCTCTCCCCTCCCTCTCTCTCCATGTTGTATGCACATAAATTTATATGTGCACGCACTTGTTTCTCACTGAACTGAAGTTTCTTATTTTGGCTAGGCTGGCTAGCCAGCGAGTTCCCAGGATCTTGGATTATAGGCATGAGTAACCTTTCCCAGATTTCTAACATGGATGCTGGGGATTCGAACTGAGGGGCTCATGCTTGTGTGGCAAGTATTCTTACTCACTGAACAGTCTCCCTGGTTCAGAAAATAAAAGACAATAAACTTCCATAATTTGAGCTACTAAGTTTGTCATAATTGTTGTAACAACTAGAAAATAGTATCCTTAATTATTTAATATTGTAGCAGTCAAAACAGAGCCATAAAATATCTGAAGACATTACTCACAAGGAACACAGAAAGATGATTATTGTTACTTCAATTTACTTTAAAAAATATTATTGACTGTCTCTAGGGTTATCTTTACTGTGGTGATTTTGGCCTTCTCACCTATTGGGCTGGAACCTATACCTCCGTCTTTCTCTCTCCAGCTACATCTATTTATCTCCCTCTTTAGATTTACCATAAAACACGTACTCATATGGCCATTCAACCGATCCCCTTCCTGCTTAGCCTAGGGATATTTGACTGTGTTGGCACTGGAATAGGAGGAGCTCTGACCAACACAACAGTTTACCAGCATGTGTCCCTAGAACGGGAAGACAGTCTAGGTGCCATAATAAGGGTCAGACTGACCTAAGGCAATAAATAGAATCCTTAGCAGCACATGTTTTTCAAACAAGATAGTTGATAGACATGTTAAGAGCAGTTCAACAGATACCTACTGCCTAATGCTCAAAGAGGGATGCTAGTTCTGTGACAACAGGTAGAAACAAGTCCAAAAAAATATTAAGAAACAAATAACCAAGAACCCCACTTCTGGGGTCAAGCTATACAAGAATGGCTTTCCTGGGGCAATGCATTTCAGTGGCTTTCCAGGTTCTTGCTTTAGGGGGCGGGGAGTGATAAGTGTAATAGGTTATTTTGGTTTACATTGTATTCCAAACCTGTACAATTGTCTTCTAGGAGACAGCAGGTCCAGAATGAACTCCTTGTTCTGAAGGAATTGCAGCCATTTACCACTACTGGCTACTTAAATCTTTCTCTCTGGTTGTTAGCTAGGATAGGGAAAGAGTTCGACTTCCCTCTCTAACCGGGACTTCAGTCCTCATTAGCAGAAGGCAGTCGAACAAAATCGATCATGGTCTTTCTGCTTCCTCAGAAGTCCTCTGGGATGGAGGGGGGAATGAAGCAATAAAATAAGGCAGAGAGGGAGCTTTTGAAAGCCTTGTGAAGACTGTGAAAGAAGATAACAGAAGATAAGAGAAAAAGAAATCAGCAAAGGGGAAGGGTGGGGATTCTGGACCAAGCTCACCTAAAACTGACCCCACCACTCGCAATAGCACAGAAAATCTCCAGGGAGTTTGAAAGTCATCTGCATCTTAATAGAATACGGAAACTCACATCCCTGGGTGACAAAGATGTTAAAGAAACGTTCACCCCCTGAAGTTGTACATACGATTACATGCTAAGAAGAGCCGACTCTATAAATGAGTCATGCCTTTATCTGGAAGCTTCATAACAGCCACATCCCTTCATGCAGCAGGGCTGTGGAATCGCTGGGTTTTGGCTTGCTCCTTCTGTTGGTGCCTGCTCTGCCCCTTGGAGGCATAGCTCATTGGCAAATAGTACATGTAGAATAAGCAGGGCATGACCAGCGAGTCCCACAAAATCAAAGACGTGAACAAAAATAGAAAAAATGATTAATAGGAAAATGTTAATCATTGATTCATTTATAGCTAACGCTTAATTTGTTTAGAACTTTAGTTTAAAATATGAGGTTCAATAGATAGGCGTGTTTAAGCACTACCAGTTAAAGATACATGGAAGTGGCAAGTTACCTTAATTATCATCTGCCTTGCCAGAGACTTATTGACTATTAGAGTTACATTAGAATTTATCTGCATCTCTGAGGGTTTTCATATAAATATTGAGTTAAGCATGTCCTGCTGCACCCCAACTAATCTTCTATTCCAGAGGTTCCTAAACATTCCTGCTTCACAGGACCCTAATGTGTGCTCAGTGCTCCTAGTTTTCAAAGTGTTCCTACTGCAAAGTCAATAGCTGACAGTTGCCTTTGTTAAGTAGCTACATCCAAATAATGCAAAAGAGTTCATTAAGTTGATCAATTTATCCAATATGCCTTAATAACCACTTGAAAACTAGAAATATGTGCAAATATATAAATTATATTACTATTATATATGTATTCATATATTCAAAGAAAAAACACTGTTCTTTAATCAGAGGTGCCCCCTCCTACAGATGCTCATGATTTCCAAGCCTCAGAGTCACTGGATGCTGCCCACTCGTTTCCTCTTATGCACTGATGTTTCAAGTGCTCCCCATTTTTAATCACAGTAGCTGTCAAATAAACTTTTAAAACTGTGATACAGTTGAAGGGAATGTAGTATGAGTCAATACCAATTTTGTGCGCAACTTTGAGCTAATAACTGGAGGACATCCAGTGACTACCAAGGGTCATGCTAAAAACTTAAACTTGGCATTCTTGTATCAGAGATGACCTGTGTCTGTGTCTCTGTCTGTTTCTGTGCATGTGTTTTTAGGTCTCCACCCAGTTCTGGGCTCGCGTACCGACCTATAGTGGCACGGTCGCTAAGGCATAGTACCATAGAGCGTAGAGCGGATGCTGTGCTCTACAATATATTTACAAAGTTCAGAGGTAATTTTTGTTTCTTTTAAATACATTCACTTTTGAACTTGAGCAGATTGGTCTCTTCATAAAACAGGTATAATACCCACTAAACCAAACACTAAAATAATTTGTTCAACATATAACTGCAGAATTTACCCTTACAGCTTATAAGGGACTTTCTTACTCTCAGCCTCAATCATATTAGGCTGAGATCAATTACATGAATTGAAATCATCTGTGATCACACCTGTAATGAATCAATTACCTATGTGATTCGTTCTGTGTTTAAGATCACAGAGCCCGGAACCTATGGCTTAAGTTCAAATATCAGTTCTGTCAGTTTTTCCATTTTGATGAATCATTTAAACTCTGTGTCAAAAATCTTTGTAAAATGGAGGAGTAACTATATTTATTTAAGACTATCAATGAGAATCATTAGCTATTCCTAACATATTATCTGAGCAGCACCATGACATTTGTCATTGTCTTTTCAATATTCATCACCACACACTTATCAGGCAGTATTTCAAGTTTATATATGAAACATTGCCTATTATTGTTACCCATAATACAAAAGGTTCTACAGGTTTTATTCATCTTAGTTATCAAATATAGATGAAATAGTAAAACTTATTCTAAAATTTGACAGGGAAATATAATGTCTGATACTTACAACATTTTTACACAGTAAGATGAAGGATGCAGACAATAAATAGAGAGGAAGTGATTCTCACATATGCTGTACTTATAAACATCAGATCCTGAAATGCCAAGCTGTACTTTACCAGTTATATAGTAACCTCAAAATTTTAGCCCTTGTGTGTCATCCATATCCAGATTTTCTATCATTAAATAACTGAAGGGGTAGGGAGTATATCTGTAACTTTCAGGAAAAATAGAGATTTTTTTTAAATGTCATCGTCCTGTGGTTATCTCTGGCTTTTCTCTCCAAGGTCTATGAGCAAACAGAGGACTCTCAGTCACATCAGCTCTGAGCTCATGGAATGCCTAAGAACAAAGCCCCAACCCAGCTCGATGTAATTCAGTAGACAGCCAGGTCGGCTCTGCAGAACATAGTGTCTCAGAAATAAAAATACTTTGTCTTTTGAAACGATGAATTCATTAGGGCTTGTGGGTATGAGAAATAATTCAAACCTTATTCATTAAAAATGCTTGCTAAATGGTCAAAGAAAAACAAGCCATCAACTGTTTTAACCACATTGCACACCCACATGAAGCTGTGTGGCTTCCAGAATCAAATGCTCAGCACTTAGAACTACAGTTGGGGTAAAGAATCACTAAAGTCCTTAGTGTCCCATAAAAATGGCTCAGACATACTGACTTGGATGGGTAGGGTTGACACCTATGCAATTTGAAAAGGTTAGTTCAATTTGATTGATAAACTATGGAAGAATAAATACAGTCTTAAAAGATCTTTCATTCATTTGAAGTTCCCATTTTGTGTAATCCCAACAAACATGGTGACTTGTTTGTGTCTCTTGTTCTGTTTATTTGTTTGAGAGTTTTCTTTGCTTTGTTTTTTGTTTTGGTTGTTTTGCCTGTCATACTCCAAATGGCATTTCTTGGTTACGATGGTGAGATAAGTAGATAAATTAGGTATCTTTTATCCCTAAAAGGTTGGTACTAAAACTTTCTTAATTTAATCTAGTAAGATCTCATAGAAAATATACACATTCAAACCATGTTTCTGTCTCTGAGTTCTTCAAATTCATTTTTTTTCTCTAGCATAACAAAAAAAATCAGTAGATATTAGTGCACAAATTTAATTCCCAGCACTCAGGGAGCAGAGAAAGGAGGATCTTTGTGAGTTGGAGACTAGCCTAGTCTACATGGTGAATTCCAGGTGGGCTAGGATTACTTAGTGAGGGCCTATGAATAATAATAATAATAATGATGATGATGATGATGATGATGATGATGATGATGATGATGATGATGATGATGATGATGATGATGATGATGATGATGATAATAATAAAATCTTAGAAATAAAAGAAACAAGCTATCTTTTGGTACATGTATGAAAGGGCTTTGTGCCAAGAGATGTCCCAAACAATATCGGCTATGGCTGTTTCCCTTGGTTTCCTTTCACAGGTTGAGGGTGAGTTCCTATCGCTGAAGACAACACACATTTCAGACACAAGACCCAGAGGTTCTAGGCTGCCTGTGACCTGAACACATCTCCCCTCGAAATTAGCTTTCGCAAGCTTCCAAAGGAAAGAAGCTGCCAGTGGTCCTACCAGCTGTGATCCCGATGAACCAGTGCAATGATTAGCATGACTGGAGAAGCAGCACTAATATTGGGGTGTACGACCAACAGCTCTCTTGTTGGACCTAGGATCCTCTCAGCAAGACAGAAATGAGCATATTCCTAGCTGCAATCTAAACATTCTATTCTTCTACCCACAGATAGGTGGGCAACTCTCACTCCTCATCAAAGAAACCTCTCTTTGCACAGAAGGTGAAGCATTATCGAAAACTAAAATTGGTCAAAATATAGAGAACAAGTGATCATGCAGTACTCAATTTCAACTGATTCCTCTACAAACCATTTCCTGCACCTAAGGCTCAGAGACCATCTCAGAAGAGGGGGCAGAAAGATTATAGGAGCCAGAGGACCAAAAGAGATGCTGTGAGATTAGTTATCCTAGAAATGACAGGCAACCTTCTCCCATGATGCCTCAAAAACGTATAACACCAGTAGACATACTAACACAGAATCCTACAGGGCCCCACCCATAGACACAGAATGCTGAGAGCAGGAAAAATAGTTCCCAGGGAAAAGTCTCAAACTGGTTATCCAGTACCAAGTGGTCAGCCTGATATTAATACAAATAACACTAAATAGACTGAGAAAATTGTACTTATATATTTAGACCTTTATACATATGTGTATGGTAAAATAACAGCTAAAGAAAAGGAGACCATGATTTCAATGAGTAAGGGGAGGAGCCGTGGGAGAGGTTGTGGGGAGCTAAAGCAAGAGGAAAAGTCTTTAAAAGAGTTACAGTTTTAGAAACAAACACACATAAAACTTCAAGAACAATAATTTAAAAAAGAAATTAACTTTCTGGCACAAGGAACAATACAGTATGAAAAGACTTTAGGCACGTGCCTTAAGGATAAACATTAAATTCAGCAATTACACATCACAAATTTTGGCTGGTGTTTCTGATTAGAATCACCTGCAAAATCTGTTAGAATGAGATATGTACTAAAAATTTACTAGAATTATAAATTATTGGGTTTTATCATCCAATATCCTAAATAAATATCTCCAGAATCTAAACCTCTAAAGAAGAAAAAATGGGATTTCTGTGCTTTATCAGAAACATCAGAAGTAACTATGATACTCAGTTTACCAAAACTAACATGAGAACTTTTAATCATTTTAATGCTATATAATAATCAAATTTATGTTGTCAAGATGCAAAAGAATCTAAAAAGTTATTATAATTAATGGTGTGTGCAAAAGTCAGTGTTATTTATCAATTTCTATCCATCCATTGAATACCAGCTCCATCCAGCTTCATAGTAGCTATCGTGACTCTACATATTTATGTTCTAGTCATGTCTGTCTACTGTTCAGTTCCAAAGAACCTGAAGGTTAACGTTGGCAATTTTGCTATGTTTCATTCTTCTTCGGGTCCTAGAAAGACAATCAAAAGGAGACTAGAGGAACAGTACCCAGATCTTAAACAAAACCACTTAATCTGTAAAAGGCTGTTCTATCACCGTCTCTGAACAATTCCTCATAGTCTCATCAAATCAATCACTACCTCAACTGTCGTCTAATGTGCTTTATTCATGCAATGTTTATAAATTTAGTTGTGCTTGAGTATATTGTCACTTGGATTGTGTATCATGCACTATGCTTTCCTTAGACAGCAGGCTATAAGGATATTTAGGACATTTTTACATCCTTAGAGAGACTTTGACAAGTAGGCCAATATTTGTTCAAAAGGTAAATTTAAACTTTCCAAAAGTTCCTCTGCTCTTCTGTGTTTCTTCAGTGACACTTAGCTTTTATTGCCTTTTATTACTACTGTGTGGTGTATTTCTGCCATGTGTGGGAATGTGATAGCTTCTACTAGTTTGGAAGTTCCTTGAAAAGTGGATTGAGTTTTGGTCTATTATAAACCTGTCCATCTCCAACATAATATTTTTTACTATTTTTTACTCCTTTTTTACTATTTATTGATCTGGGACTTGACGAAGTGTGTCCAAGAATTCAAAAATTAGATTGCAAGAAAGAGACTTTGGAGAACATTAAAGGTTAAGATGACAGCATTGGCTGCCCTCAAAAGAACATAACTTGCAATTAACAATTTATTGAAGGGAAAAAGGGTACAATGAAAAAGAATACTTACTCTGCTTCTTATATGTTTTATATTTTTCACAAATTACTCATGACTTTTTTGCATTTTAATTTTATCATTTGTCAAAATTAAAAAACTGTAAAACATCAACGGGGTTCAAATATCATTGATAAGCAGAATCATTAGCAAGACATGGAAATTCAGACATCATTATCAACCAATTTCAACTCTATTTGAAATCAAATATATGTTTAATTTTAACAAATTCGCAGATGTGTATATCTATGTACCCCATCCCAATCCATACACTAAAACCCCAATCCCAGTTGATGGTATTGGAAAGTAGGGTATTTGAGGGTAGTCAGGTCATTAGGGTAGTAGGACCTACATTTTGAGGATTGACATTCTTATAAGTAACCAATGGGTAATCAGCTTCTTCCCACCATGTGGAAAAACATGAAGACAATGGGTATCATTAACTTAGAAGAAGATTTCTAGTAAGTATTTCAACCAGCCAGCACCCAACCTTAGGCCTCACTCACCAGAATTGTTAGAAAAAAATGTCTGGTGTGTGTCAGAGCAATAAAACTTTGCTATGGTTTTTCAAATATGGGTTTTCAAATCTGAAAGCAACTGAGATAAATGATGGACAAAATACCTGAAAGTAATGAAAGGAATATTATTTAATCCATGGTCATATAATGAAGGTTCCTGAGGGAAAGTAACCAAAGGAGGGGAGACAGGAATGGTATAGTACAGGTATGAAAGATGCTTCTACCCTATGATTAATTTGAGTTTAGCCTTTGGCCAGAAGATGTTGTAGACTATTATTTTAAGATGTGTTACATTTGTTTCTGCTGTGGAACATTTGTTTAATGATGCAAAGACGGGTTGCATTCTTTTATTTTACATTTGTTTTACTCTGTGAAGCTGGGTTACTGTGCCTGCCTAAAACACCTGATTGGTCTAATAAAAAGCTGACCAGTCAATAGCAAGGTAGAATAAAGGATAGGTGGGGCTGGCAGGCAGAGAGAAGAAATGGAAGAAGAAAAAGAGAAAAAAGAAGGAGGAAACAAGGAAGATCTAGGAGCAAGAAAACAAGGAGAAGGAGATAGTAGAGGCCAGTCACCCCACCACACAGCCAGTCATGAAGTAAGAGTGAGAGTAAGATTATAGAAGTAAAAAAAAAAATAAAAAGCCCAGAGGCAAAAGGTAGAAAGGGTAATTTAAGTTAAGGAAAGCTGGCTAGAAATGAGCCAAGCTACAGCTGGGCACCCATAAGTAAGAAAATGTCTCCTTGTGTGTGGTTTATTTGAGAGCTGGGTGACAGGTCCCCAAAAGAGTAAAGAGAATAAAAGGAAAAGCAACCAACTACAAGAAGACAAATAGTTGAATTCAGCTTTCAGATGTTAACATTGACTTATCTGAGAGGTGGATCCTTATGGATATGCTCAGGCTGCACTAAACACTGGGATCTCCTGCCTATTTCTTATGGTACCTTGGGAAGGTTATTGAAACATCTATGATGTAATTTATCCTCAACTACTTAGAGTCAAAAATCAGTTTATGGCGTTTCCAGGCCTAATTCTGATACGTTCTAATCAACACGTGATACAAAACGTAATGGCAAATTTGTGTTTCCTCTCAAGCCAAATTAAGGTAATAGGTGATTTACAGAATTTCTATTTCAAAGAAAATGTCAATTTTGCAGTCAATGACAAGGCACTTTATAATTACTTAGGAATAAATTATAGTCAAAAATGTACTCCAAAAGATTAAACAGACAGATACATATCATTCAGTTTTTTGTGAATTACCTATAACTACCTCAGAAATGACTGGATGCAATAAGTGTGTGTATTCAACATTATAACAATATGCAAATGAAATAAAGGTTATTTTTGTTAAATACTGTTCAGAAAACTTATCTCTTAAATTGAAACTATATAAAAATATGTACATTTTTGAAAGGTTGGAGCTCAAACTCTATAATTTTAAAGGCTAGCAGCTGTCTGATCTAAAAACTATTCAATATTAAATTTCTGCAGAATTTAATTAAATATATTTTAAAATAACTCTCACATTTTCTAAATATAAACAATGGTATGAGGGGGCTTATTTTATAAGATAAAAGGTCAACTTTGTTTTTCCTCTCTTCTTTTAAAATTTTGTCACCATGGCTATTATCTTATTTCAAGGTCTAACTTCTGTTTCTTGTGATATGAAACGTCTGCTTTTTATATATTAAGTATCAATGGAAACCCAAACATATATTGTCTTCTAAGTTAATTTGTTCTCTGCCTCTAAACAAAACATTTCCAGCTTTATCTCCTTTTGATTACATCTCTTTACTTTGTACACAAATGATTAGAAATGGATTTAATTCCTTAACTTGTGATATTCTGACACTTTTATTATGTTCTGGTACTTGTTAGATAGATAAGTCACATAAATAATTGCATCAGCTAAAAGAGACAGCTTTTTAATAGGAAGATGCTCATTGAATGTCCTGCACAGTATTTTCTGAGACCAATTCAAAAGAGACATTCTTAAACTCCACAAGGTCATCTCTCCTTTGAGGGCCATTCCTTCAGAGAAATGAAGGGAGCAGCTTGGCTTGGCTTACCAAGTTTTTTGATGAAGCATTTCCAATAAATTCTACTACTCTCTGACCCAACTTTTGCAAATCTTTCTTGAGAGAAAGGTTCTGGCCCTCATCTCAAAGTAATGTGTTCTTTCAACTAATTCCACCCTAGAAAATTCTACTTCAAGGTGGCAGCTAGCAGCTGTGCTCCAGTACAAAAGATTTAAGCTGTGCCTGGGAGCTTTTCTTCTCAAGACATTTCCAGTTAAGGGCAGAAGTTCTCCTTTCCTGTGCTGGTTTTAGCTACCAAATAGACCACATTCGATGAAGTTTAATGCCTGCATCATCTATTATTATGGTTTCTTCACCGTTATTCAACTATGTGTGCTATGTTCTTCCAAGACAAAGATGACACTGCTGCTCACCCCTAAGGAAAGTGTTTTGCAAAGAACTTTAAAGAATGTTCAATGACTCATGCACCTTCTTTTGATTTCCCTTTGTGACTAAAAACAAGTCTTTTGAGAGACTTGGCTGCATCAGAAGTTCAATCTGTGGTCACAGAGAAAGTTAATAATACCTAGACCAAAGTCCTGGACTCCATGACCCTTTGCTTCTCCTCCCACTTGTCCCTCACCTGTCCCGTGAGAAAGAGGAGTAGAAGTCTAGGGTCAATTCTGTCAATGTTCTTCATACTTATGGTAAAGAAGCTAATGTCATGAATCATCCTATTAAATCTCAGACTTGATTTTAAGCATAGTCTACAATCTCTTTGACTAAAGATTATTATTCAGCATGATATCTCTACTTTATATAAGTGCTTAATTTAATTCCTCGTTTTATTACTATTAAGAAGATGAGTGTCAGAGAATTCTGTCTTTTAGCTCTAGGTTGAAGACACTGATTAGATAAATTTAAAATGCCCTATCCAAAGACATTGCATTCTTTTTAAAAAGTTATAGTTTTTTTAGTCAGAGATGCTTCTTTTTTGTAGTGATTAGTACTTATGCTAACCATACTGACTCATAACTGTTCAAAATGCAAAGACTAAAGCAACTGTAAGGTTCAGCTGAAGAGAGAACATCTGTTTCAACATACCCCAGCCTAAGGCTCAGAGAACATCAAGGAAGAAGAGGAGGAAAGAATGTAAGAGCTGGAATATGGGGATGAGTGCTTTGAAATATTTCGTGGGTATAATATGACTGCTGAATGCTTGAACTCAGCATCTGTGCTATCTACACAAGCCAGTTAAAAGTGCAG
This sequence comes from Ellobius talpinus, assembly GCA_001685095.1. Lineage (NCBI taxonomy): Eukaryota > Metazoa > Chordata > Mammalia > Rodentia > Cricetidae > Ellobius > Ellobius talpinus. Next base: position 1,335 of record LOJH01015125.1, on the reverse strand, counting down.
CATGGATAGGGAAGAGGCTACCAAGGCCTCACTTCTTGCTGAGTTCTTGGCAGCTAATGGCTGCTAGGAGAGGTTGGGGATGTAGTCACTGGTAGGTTGCCCATGCCCCAGGTGATGGTCCCATACCCATGGGCTTGTAGATGACACAGACCTAATGCAATTGATCACAACAAAAACATAGAAAAAAAGAGGACAGAAAATTGGGAGGCAGATGTGTCCTATATGGGAAGCACGGAAGGACTTGGAGGAGGTAGTGAGGGGTGGATATGATGAAGATATTTTATACAGATTTTTTGTTTTCAATAAATAAACAAAAATATTTTTGAAAGTCCATATTTGCAAATGGCCATAAAACAGAGTTAGCAATAAAAAACCACTTATTTTACTTTATAGTAAAAAACAAAAAATAAATTTCTCCCCTCAAATATTTTGTTCTGAGATCTTTGCTGTATAAGTATTAAAATCATGAAAGAAAAGTAATGAAAACTGCCCACCCTAAGGTCCACAATATTGATAGTGCCTCTGAAAGCTTTTTTTTCACTCTAGAATTTTTGGTTTTGCTTTACATTTCTTTGTTTTCTAAACATGTATACAGAACATGAACATTAAGCTGAAAATCACAACATGTAAATTCCATTAGTTATTTTGAGAAGCTTTAGTGGCATTTGTTCTTTACCAAATACTCAGGACACATCAGTCTCTTAGCTGTCAAAGTGACTCATCTTCTGTTTTCTCTTACTCATATTCCCAAGGAGTAGGAACCGAGACACTTGCAGCTGATATTCTCAGGCATCACTGTCCAACAGCCATGATAGATTTTTACTTTAAAATATCCAGGAAAGTCTGCAGTGTGTTTCAAGATGATAGAGACTATGCGTGCAAAAAGTCAATGCATTTTTTGTTTACATAACTTATACTTTCCACTTTAAATTTCTGCTTTAAAATGCATTTACTGTCTGCAGCTCCAGTTTACAAAAACACAGTTACACGATGAGTCTTTCTTTTTTTCTTTTTTTAAAATTATTTTATTACTTTAAAAAATACCAATCCAAATTTCCATTCTCTCCCCACACCTTCCTACCCCTCCCCCTCCAATACTAAGATAGGACAAGGCACCCTGCCCTGTGGCAAGTCCAAGGCCCTCCCTACTACATCTAGGTTGAGCAAATTATCCTCCAAAGAGAATAGGATCCCAAAAAGCTAGTACATAGAGACAAATCTATTGCATGCCAATGGCCCCTTAGTCTGCCCCAACTGTCAACCACATTCAAAGGGACTAGTTTGATCCCATGTTCGTTCATTCCCAGTCCAGTTGGAGTTGGTGAGCTCCCATTA